>LPNX010039134.1:288840-300113 GCA_001517045.1 Pseudotsuga menziesii | reverse complement strand
CAACGTGTGATAAGGAAGGATATCGAGCCTCATTTTTTCATTTGAGGAGGAAACTCTCAAGTTGTGAAAGGAGACTATCAGGAAGAACATCATTAGGTTCTTAGTGATGAAGGTCTAACCATGTTGAGGGATTCTTTGCATGCTTCCAGTCATTGAGGCACCTACCACTGAGGCCATAATAGAGAGAAAAATGACAGTGCAATGGAAAGGCATCATAATTCAATGAGAGACTCTCTCTTCAATATAAAAAATGATATCCCCATTTTTGTAGATGACACTCAAAACATGGTCGAAGTCCTTTCCTTCAGATTTCAAGTGGTCATTGATTGGTACGTAGACATTGTTATGATTGTCAATCTTCCTCCTTTTAAATTTATGGAAGGAATGAGACTTGAGGTTTGCACTAGCTCATAATGTCTTGTTTCAATGGTAGTGTCCTCAACATCAGTGATGGAGGATGTAGATCCCATAGTGACTCATCCTAGAAGTAGTAAGGAATAATTCCAATAGACCACCTCGGTTCAAGCGGAGACTCTCGTTTCTCCACTAGAAAATCCCTTTCATTGTTCGATGCCTAGACTTTGACCCATGTGCAAAGCATCAATAGTTGTGCCCGTCTTGCATTTTCACAGGTTTGACCTTAATATTTTCTTTTAGTTTCTTCTTACAATTTTTGAACATTATCTCTTAGTTCCTCACATTTTGTTTGCATGTTACATGGACATTTGACCTAGTTTTTTCATTACTCTTTTATGTATCCCAGTAGTGGCGAACATTAATCATTTTTTGTGTAGCCTAATGGAGGCAATTTCTAGTATTTTTTTGGACAAAGGCTAGGACATTTCTCCTTTATGAATACCTAGGTACATCTCTCTATGTGTTTATATGTAAATTTTATGAGTAGATGATAAAAGTACTAACTTACAAACAAAAACCCTAACTATAAACTCTAATATAGAAATGGCACTGTATAATTCCTAATACTTTTATGAATATATGATAAAAGTACTAACTTACAAACAAAAACCCTAACTATAAACTCTAATATAGAAATCGCACTGTATAATTCCTAATAGTCGAGACCCGTCCACATTCAAAATCATTTGTGGATATAGTGGGTGTGAATATGAAAAGTATTCCACTAGAAAAAAAAATTATTTTTTTTAAAAAAAAATTGCCTGTCGTCACTTAAGCGACGGTTAAAATTATCGCTTATCCAACGCTTCCAGTCCCTAGCTGTCGCTTAACCGATGGACTGTAGAATTTTTTTTTTTTAAACTGACAGCCGTCGCTTATCCGTCACCTGCCGTCGCTTAAGCAACGATTAAAATTGTCGCTTATCCGACGCTTCCAATCCCTAGCCGTCGCTCAACCGACGGACTGTAGATTATTATTTTTTTTAAAACTGACAGCCGTCGCTTATCCGATGGACATTATGTCGCTTAACCGACGGAATGAAGGTTATCTTCTTAAAAAATTTCACTACCGTCGAAGAAAAAATGTCACTTAACCGACGCTTTATTTTTAACCGACGGTAAACTGAGGTGTCGCTTAACCGACGGTTTCAAGAGATGTCGGATAACCGACGACAAGTTTCCGACGCTTAAAAAAAAAATCATAGTGTCGTACATGTGACAGGCAAGTGTTGAAAATCCGACATAAAGGCCGTCGGATTTTTGGTCAAAATGTAGTAGTGTGATTTCGAACACCCAGTCGATTCTATCGATCAAAGGTCAATGATGTGAACCTATGTCAAGAGAGAGAGAATCTGTCATTAAGGCATACAAATATCCAGGTACCAAATATTGTTTCTAAGACTATTTATCGAATGATGAGCTGATGTCTACGGGAAAATTCTCATCGAAGGAGGGCCATGATGAGTCCCACATCAACGACACAAAACTAGGAAGATAGTTATGGAATGATGTGAATGTAGTAACCATATGACTGACTCAAAGATACTGACACAAAGACTGTGTGGACTACAGAGGTAAAACTTTTTTCAAATCCCCCTTTCAACATCGAGCAGCATGACAAAAAGACTTGGCAGCATGACTGGACGGGACAGACACGCAATGCGAAAGTGGACAATGCATTCTTTTGAAAGACTCAAAGGATTTACATGACTCATGAAAGTGGATCATCGTGGATATCAGCTGAATACCCAATTGACTGACATGATGTGCACACAAGTGCCATGTTCAAAGGTAGCGACAAACAACTACTATTATTTGCAAAATGATTCCCTTCCCATTTCCCCCTTCATGATCGATGAGTGCTTCTTTTCAGTTTTATGAGTTCAAAGAGGGTAACAAACACTCGATATAGCTTGTCAGAAGACAATTCCAGACTCATATGTTTTACGAACCTGAGATAGGAGGGGTTCATTCCCAAAATGGGTCTCTCAATGTTTAATTTAATGAGTCCACTGAAAGAAAACTCGGTATCGTTCATGTTTAGAGAGTCTGAACGAATACAGAAGAAGACTCCTAAAGGGGTCCTTTTTCATATGATTTAGTCCCTAAGGCCTGAAAAAGTATAAAATCATACCTTAGGGAAATCTTCCAGTCATGACCGGCTGGAGTGTTCCTTTTTTGTGAATAGTCTATCCGAACTAAAAAAGAGATAACCTACCATCAGAGAGATGACTCTTCAAATACTTTAATGAGCGTGAAGAAGACAATATCACTCGACTATATTTTCACATTTTAAGAGTCTGAAAAGAGCTTAAATAGGACTCTATTAACCTTTTTCATGTTTGAATCCAGAGCACGAAAAAGTAACAAACTAAGCTCAAACCACTTTTCATGTTTTAACCAGAGCACGAAAAATGAAAAGTAAGCTCAACACCATCTTACTGTTTTTAAAAAGCTTGAAGATCAGTTGAAAGAATGCTCGAAGATTGGTTTCATTTTTACGCAAGATCGAAACCAATGGGTAAACTATGCTTGAAAAGTACCATTAACATGAGATACAGAGGTTGGAATCTTGCCCCCAGCATGATTGCTAGCGAAGCTTACCCCTAGCATGGTTTCTAAAGGCTCAACATGCCCCCAAGCTTCATTTCATTTAACATCGATTCTTCTTCCATACCCAACCTAAAAACCTAGTTACTAATGTGAAAATGTTCACCAGGGGGGTAGGAAGAACAAGAATTGGGAAGGTGAAAAGAAGGTTCAAGTTCTAACACTAAAGTGAAGACTCAACTCAAGGGAAGGGGATCTATTTCATTTTTACACAAGCTTGAAATGGAAGGTAACTATGCTTGGAACATGGTTTCATTTTTATGCAAGCTTGAAACCAAAAGGTAAACTATGCTTCAGGAAACCTACTTTATTTTTTAACGAGCTTGAAATAGAAAATGAACTATGCTCAGGGATTATTTCATTTTTATGCAAGCTTGAAACCAAAAGGTAAACTATTCTTGAGGAGATCCATTTCATTTTTTAACGAGCTTGACATAGAATTGGAACTTTGCTAGCAACATGGTTTCATTTTTATGCAATCTTGAAACCAAAAGGTAAACTATGCTTAAGGAGTGGTTTTATTTTTTAATGAGCTTGAAACCAAAAGTAAACTATGCTCTAAAACCTGCTCCTACCCAACATGATATCCAGAGGTTGGTAGGTTTCCCCCATTACATAAAAGCTAGCGACTTAGCTCCATTATGGTGTCCATAGACTAGAGCCATGCCCCCCATTTTACCTATGATAGGAAGAAGCTAACAAGAAGAAGGGGAAGGAACCACAAGAACATGCGGCACATTCAGGGTAGTCTGATTACTAAGAGTAATGCAATGGTTAGGTGTAACAAAGGAAAGCTGATCAATGGTCACAATATTCCCATCATGGGGAAAATGCATAACTCTAAAGAGTGTGGACACTATGGCTTTCATGGCATACACATAATCATGTCCAAGGAGAAGATTGAAATTTAAAGGACCTTGGACCACCATAACATCAATACAGATAGTTTTCCCTCCTAATGTAATAGGAAAATAAGGAAGGGTCCCTAAAGGTGAGGTAGGCCTGCGATTAAAACCCAGTATTTGATCGATGGCTAGAACAAGCTGAGGAGAACCTAAAGCTTTCCAAGCAGTTGAGGATAGGATATTAACAGAATCCCTTTTCGTCAACAATAGTGTGAAGTATCCGCCTAGCAGTAACATTCACAACTATCTGGAAAGGAACACTCGAATGAAGACGAGACTATGTTAGGTTACTCCAGTCAAAGGAAATAACCTCACTACTCAGAGAGGGTTCTGTCGAAACAAACAAAATTTCCTCTAGTTGAGAACAATCAAAACGAAGCATAAAAACCTCTGCAGGTTTTAGTTCATTCTCTACTGGAAGAGAAGAACAAGACGAAGATTTGGTCAAAGAGACTACTTCAGTCTTAACACTCTCTAATGAAAGAGTGGGATCGGGTGGAAATGACACCGATTTGACCACTTTAAATTCACTCTCCAAAGGAAGAGTGGGATCAACTACAAATGAATCTAAATTGATCACTTGGTAAACCAGTGGGGGATCGAGGGATAACTTACTATCACTTGTTGGAATCACCTATTGATGATCAGTAATATTTTCTAACCAACGCAAAGCTTCATCCATGCTTGGACAAATAAAAGTATGATGCATAGCCTTGCATATCAAACAAGAATACAAGACTTTACCCTTACGAGCTTTTACCAATGGGTCACTGGTTGAGGGAGTATCATCAACATGATGATCAGAGGTTGATGACACAGACGGTTTGGACCTTTTAGACCACTCTTCTTGTACACGGGAGAGACTGAGACACTCCTTAAGAAGGTGGTCCCCCTTGCAAAGCTTACAAGGGAACTTGGGATTTTCGAGTGTTCTCTTAGAATGAGAACCATCAAGGGCAGATAGTTGCTTCTTTTTCTCTTTCTTATCCTTCTTCTTCTTACTCTTCCCTTTCTTATTCTTCTTATCCACATGACTTCTAACCATAGAGATTTGGTCAAGTGAAGAAGAAGAAAGGGATGAAGCCACAACCAGCGAAGAAGGAGAGGGATTAGGTTGAGGTCGATCCTCTCCCAAAGGAGAGGTGAAATTTGAGACATTAGGTGTAACAAGAATTACCGAATTAAAAATCTAGACCGGTAATCCTATAGTTAATCTAGGAAGATTTAGAGTGGCAATAAAGGGAGTACCAATACCTTCACTTGGAGGGAATACAAAAGGCACACCTTGGAAAGGGACCTCTTGAGTGGTAGTCCCAGATGAGGATGCCATCTCTAAACTCTCTAATAACCCCCTAACTACCACGCACAAGCAAGTACTACTCAAACTAAAAGCAAGAAGAAAACATGTGAAAGGAGTGAATAAGAGTCAGGAACCTCACAGGACAGGCCAAAAGGATAAATCATATGGTTTAAGGATTCCTAAAAGGGTCTCCCGATATACGCAAGGTACGTGGGAGATCAAATCGGTAGTAGTGTTGTCTAATGCATAACTGTACACAAGGGGCATTCCAATATACAATTGAGTGTGTGAAGTACCTTTCGATATACCTCAAGCGTACGTGAAAGGCCGTTCGATATACTGACAGTACGTGGAAGAATAGCATGAGCCCCGAGATGTAATGCAGACAAGTAACAACAGCTCCTATGATTAACGACGCCCGAACACGTCTCTAACTTATCACTCAAATTGCTAAAAGTTTTAACCTAGTACTACCGTTAATTTTATCTTGCACATTTAGGTGGAATCATGGAGTGAAAACTTGAATTTAAAGAAGATGCACACTGATATATATGATGATGCAAGTTTTCCTCTTCAATGAAATTCTACCTAAGAGAGGGAGAGAGATTTACTTTTTTTCCCAAAAAATGCACACCTAAATGCAAATGCAATTCTATCTTTTCAAATGAAAAGGGAAATATCAATGCACCCCAAACAATCTTCAAAGCAAATAAAAAAGAGATCTAGAGAACATATAACATAAATCAAAAAAGTTTCCTATCTTTTCATGCTTGAAAAAGACGCATAAAAAAATCAATGGAAAGATGATTTCACTAACGTTTCCAAACAAATCTAACTCTAATGCACGCAAAGATGAAAATAGATGTTTCTTCTCAATGAAAGTAAGATCTAGAATTTCAAACAATCATGCAAAAACAAGAAGAAAATCGTTCAACAAGCTTGCGAATAAAGCAAAAAGAGAGAAAACTAAAAGTTCTCTTTGAAACAAACAAGGAAACGAAGAACCAATCCTTCCTACCAAGCACTGAAAAAATCAGCATGCAAAAGGAAACAAGAATCACCCAAGAAAAGAAAGACTCAAAACAGCATGGATCTCTCATGCATTCCAAGTCCAAAACAAACTAAATCCTACACATGAAAATGAAATGTATATTTTTTAATTCCAACAAATAATATCTACAGAAAGGAGCAATAGGTTTCAAGCAAAGAAATGAATGTAAACTCCAATGTAAGAAACATAAACTCTCTTTGAATGCAGAAAGAATACAACAATCAAAGTGAATGCAGAATATACAATTCGAAAATACACTTCGTTTTCATCAAAAGTAATCCAAAACCACACAAAAATCAAAATACACAGTCTGGAACAGGGTTTACCTGGCACCGCGTAGATGAAGCTGTTGATAGGTAGTTTTGAGGTAGAACCGCTTCTTACTCACTGGATTCAGGCGGTGGCACCGCGTATTGCTAACTTGACTCAGGCGGTGGCACCGCTCCTTTCCAAAGGCACATGTACGGTTCCCTGTATAAATCCAAAACACAAGGAGAACGAAAGATCAAGTCAGAAAAAGACCAGATCATGGTAAAGGATGATAGATTGAGTATAAAAACAGAGCATAAAAGGTCAAAATGATTCCAATCTAGAAGTTTCAAAACCCAAATTGACTGAGTCAGATATCAGATATAACTGAAGAGAGCGGGAAAAGGAGCCTGGATTTAGACAAAATTTGAAGAACTAAGGAAGATCAGAATGACTGATACGCAACTCCCCAGCGGAGTCGCCAGATTTGTTAGTTGGAATATTTCACCTCCTACGAACAGTAAGGTGTTCCACTAGTCTGAATGGTTCAAATCCATAACAAATGAAGGACAGAGGTTGAAGACTCTCCCTAGACGTCGTAGATACCTAGAATGTGATGCTTCGATAGTAACCCTGTGTACCTGCAATAAGCTTAAACATGCAAACACATCGAAACTGCCAAAATATAATATATTGATCCATGTTGGTGACTAAGGAATCTAACAACATACATGTGAAATCGAACAACAACAATAATGTGGGACATAAATCAACTAGCATTAAGATAAAAATATGGAGAATTTTACAACCAAGCCTTAGTGTTGACATGCATCTCCATGAAACCAAGCACTCTTATCCCCATAAGCTCTGACTCTAACTCTCTATGCCCTCCAATGACTTGGGCCAAGTAATCAATCCAACAACATAACAATACCTTAAGAGTTCCCTCCTCAACCATGGATATGGGCTTGTATTTATAAGTCTCAATGGATAGGGATGGTTGAGAGATTAGTGGATGAGGTGGCCTCTAGGATCCTAGGATGAGGGATCTCGAGCTCAACTGATCCACAATGATAGGGATAATGGAGGACATGAGGCTTATCATCTAGAAGCCTCGAGAAACTTCTCTTTTTCCCTTTTTACCCAGGGTACCGCGTTTCTCCTTCAATGATAGAGCGGTTCTGGTAAGAAACTCTTATCGACTAAGGGCCATAAGTGGTGGCACCACTTGTGGACAACAAGGTATAGGTGGTGTGAACAAGGTACCGCTCTTGGACAACAGGGAAAGTGCGGTGCTGGGAATTTTCATGAAAGATTGATAATTAGCATGGGTATCCACTCCAAGAGCTAGGATTCAGGGAAAGTAGGTATGTCAAGAGTCTTATCACATGATGGTGACAGGATTTTGGTATAACATAAACCCATCTTTGACTCTTTAACCGAGTCGAGATTGAGCTAACATTCCCTCCCTTTAAACTTGACTTGTGGGAAATACCAACCACTCAAATTTTTAACCAAGTATTTGGGAATACAAAATGCCCCCTTTATTTAGAATACCTAAATAGGTTTTATAGATTTATTCGCATATACATTATGGTTAAATCAAACTCCATAAAAATACTTCCAGTATAGTGAACCAATCACTTCTTCATCTATAACTTATGTGTGCTTCTTCCAATGCTCCACTTTTTATCTTTGCGATGATTTTGTCATGTGTTTCCAACTTTAGAATATCTTCATCTAAGAGAATCATTTATGATAAACCATAAATGGATCTCACATCCAACATTATTATTTCTTTCTTGAGTCCACTAGTGTCTCCTTTTGACATGATTTTCCCACTCAAACTAGGCACCCTATTTTCATGTGAGTTTAATATCCAAATAGACATTTGAATATAATAGTGGTTTTTAGAAATCATAAATCGCATAATATATATAGAAAGTAATAACACACAATGAATAATATATTTACCCTAGAAATACAAACCAGGAAAACTAGCAACAATAGATATATTAAGTCTTTGACCACTCTGGACAACGGATGGTCAATCCGACCAACACCGACCACTCTAGACAACACATGGTCAATCCAACCAACACAGACCACTCTACAACAACGTATAATGTATTTACTAAACACCTTAAGTAGGATTTTCCACATGCAACAACATAGTAAACTACCATCGCATACCCAAAACCATGGGTTTGTAAACCACCAATGGTAAACTCATCTTTGAATCTTTATCCAAGTCAAGATTAACCAAACATTTACAAGATGATACTTTATGCTTTTTTTTTTAAAGAACATATTTATGATCAATACCTATTTTCATTGTTCATGTAGTGATACCTCATTCTGTACATACTTTAGGAGGGTCATTGGATTCTCATGGAACCCACAAAACCTAATGTATGAATAGTTTTTTATCTCAAACTAGTCTGCTATGGCTTGTATTGGTAGCCTTCCCCTTGTTTGAAACATTGGTTTTTTTCTTCATATTTTCCTTCTAGTTTTTTACACCATTTCAATAATTCATCCTCAAATACTTTGAATAAACATGTGAGATATTTATCCCACATTCTTGTGTAGAGATATCATACCGTCATGTATTTATTTTCCTCATTTCTTCTTATCTATATCGGAGTAAAAATGTTATAACTAACTAAAATGGGTAACTATACATGAAATAATTAGTGTGGATATTCGCCCTTACCTCCATTATTTTTTTATGGATCTCATCCTCTATCATTTGTTCCCATTCATTTAGCTTCCCATATTAGTATGATTCTCTCTATAAGGTATATCCATTCCGTAAGCCATGTGTTTGTAGTTTTCCTCCAAAAAATTATATTGATCAATCAAATTTGGGTCTTATGTTATGTAATGCCTTAAATTTATAAGGACATATTCCATCTGCTCCATTTTTACCAATGTCCAAATCTCCAACTTGTCATGGATCCAAACTAGGTTATTATTTTCCCTTTTTTTCATTGTTGCCATAGTCTAGAGCTTGTTTCCTCTCAAAATCTTGAAAACTTTCCATATTTTTTGGTTGTTAGTGGGATTAGGTTTCTTTCTCAAGGGACTACCAAATATATAACTTTTGGGTTATATTATTTAGCCATTAAATGCACAATATCCAATATAACTACTACCTTAAGGACACAACCTGCTTGGTATAATCTGGTTGACCTAGTGTTCTCATTGATGTCAAATAGGATTGGACTGTATGACTATATGTGAATATTTGAAGCCAGTTTAAAGAAGTATATAGAAAAATATTGGCATTGATGTCAACAACAGTGTGATATCAAGAATAATGAAATAATTGTTGAAATGCATAGTTAGAAAAACAAGCAAAAGGATGCATATGTGTACATAAGTCAATGAAATGTCGTAGTGTGAAGTCTGTAAAATATCAAAATTCACAAGTTGGTGAAATGTCGAAGTTTACAGTAATGGAGTTTGTAGTGTGTAATGTTGATGTGCATAATTGGTAAAATATTAATATGCACAAGTTGTTGAAATGTCAAGGTTTGCAGTAATAGAGTTTAGAATTGCACAGTTGGTAAAATATTGAATTACGTAAGTTGGTGAAATGTTGAAATTCACAATGCATGAAATGACAATGTTAACAGTGTGTGGATTTTTTAAATTTGCATTTGGTAAAGTATTGAAAAGCACAGTAAAATTAAAGTATTGATGAAATGATGAAGTCATCAACAAGAATAGATCGAATTGACTAGAAAATTATTTTGAGGAAAAGCAAAGAATACTTAAAGAGTTTTACAAATGAAAATGTGCAAATATAAGGTAGCATGCCAACAAAATACCAATATGAATCATAGATGAAAGTGGATAATTAAGCTTTTTTGGATCATGTTAGTTGTTTGGGAAAAATTAATCATGAAGAAGGTGCATGGGAAAACTTGTCCATAAAGGAATAAAAATGGGGTGTCGTCAAGAAAGAGAAGCCCCTAGGGGTGGTCCACTTAAGAAAACCATGATTTAAAGGAAAATCATCTTGATATCAAAACCAATATAAATAAACAAAGATTGAAGCATCTATGTAGAGTGGGTGTGTGTAGTGGGTGAGCTAAATAAATATAAGAATCTAATATTGTGAAGAAATAATTGTTGAAGTCAGTCAAGGACAAGTATTAGCTTATTGATATGGCGTATACTTGCTAGTGAAATATGAGGAAAATGAAGTGACAAGGTTACAAACTGACGAGGTTTCAACTCGAGGAAAGAATGATATTATGGGTTAACAAAACGAAGTAATGTGGTGTAAAATTGGCAAGGATACAATGCGATAAAATAATAACATTTCAATTCGGACAAAATGGTCCCATGATGATGATTGATACCAATGGTAGAATAGAGAAAATAGAAAATCTTCTAGCAATGTATAATGACACATCCGACTAGTTGGAATGTGCAAATAGCTTATTCAGAGATTGAATTGTAAAAAAATTGAAGGATTTACATATTAAAGAGTGCGATGTCTAAAGGAAATATAGTTTGAGGAGCATAGTAAGAAGGATTAGTTGTAGTAATATAACATCATCTTCAAAATTTGTAATTGAAGGAACTCTCAAGATGAAATGTTGCATTAGTCATAACTAGTGTTCTCCACTAGAGATATTAGTATCTTCATTTGACAAGTTAGGTCTTGTCTATAAGTTGCATCTTTTGTCAAGGATTGGATTCCTCATGGCATGTTGTATTTTATCTAC
>LPNX010039134.1:121007-288781 GCA_001517045.1 Pseudotsuga menziesii | reverse complement strand
TATATATATATATATATATATATATATATTGTGTCTCTTGTTTGTGATGCTTATTGTATACATATAGCAGCAATAATGACACATGATCAATGGTAGTGTTTAAACAGATAAAATTAAATTCACTATGTGAACATTGATACACCCCACCCCCTCTCAATGTTCTTGGTGTGTTCCAACAATTGGTATAAGTTTGAGGTTACTTCACAACAACTAAAAACTGTATGGATATTCTTGAACACACAAATGAATAGGAAGATAGTCTTGTCTGCAAATGAAGCTCCACTCTATGATGGGATAGATTATTATTCTTGGATGTAAAGAATGAAAGGATATCTGAAGTCAAGAAAATATAATGTTTTGGGAAATAATTGCATTCAAATATACTCCTTCAAGAAACCAATCAAAGCATATAGCTAAAATGAAAGCAAGGAAAAATGAATTAATGGAATTGGAGGTTATCTTCAAATTTTTATCAGGTCAAATAAAATATGAGATGGTTCAGTGCACGACTACTAAAGAACTATGGCTCAAGTTGGAAAATATCTATCAAGCCAAAGGGAACAACATAGAATCCAACATTATCAAGGATCAAATGCAATGTTTAATTACAACAAAAGAAATACCCAAGTAAGAGAATATGGTTGATAAAGGTAAGTATTCTCCTAGATATGCATACTGCAGTGATTCGAAGAGTGAGGTTGAATGTTCTGTTACAAATGAAGAACATGAAATAAAAAGACTTAATAATGATTTTATTGTCGCATTAGTAGAAATTAGAGGATCATAATATGATTCATATATCAAAGTTTTAAGGGATGAGATTGATATTCTTGAAAGTAAAGTTATTTTTGTACTAAAAGAAATGAAGAGAACTCAAAATAAAAAGGTGTTACTATAGCAACTACTCGAGGAATATAAGAGAAAGGAACAAGAAAATAATGAACAAGTCACCAAATCCATGATTGACTTAAAAATAAAAGTTGAAGAGTACAAACATATCATAGGATCCCAAGGACATATCACAATATTTTTTATGGCTGAGAAGCCTGAAAATTTCTCTGTACTAACATCCCAATTCGACATCAATGGAAAAGGGATATTTGATCTTGTTCTTGATCTTGTTCTTGATCTTATTCATCTTTCCATAAGAATATGCTTATTCTGACTTTGCTCATGATCAGGACCATGTGATATGTCCTACCATGAATATCTTTAAATACCACTCATATGTGTTATTCTTATTTTTATACCATAATAGAAGCATTTTAAGGTCCTTGGGATGAAAATGATAGATGGAACATCCAATACATATTTTCCTACAAAAGAATGGAATACTTTATTTGTTAGAAAAAAAACAACTCAAACTTTTCAGAATTAACCAATAAGGTGATTAAAATTGCATATTATGTTATCCATGGAGCTGGATTACCCAAAATGCCCCATGAGGGCGAAGAATGGTTGTAGTTTACTCCAGAAACCAGAGTCGCTGATTGTTTTTTATCGAAGGATGACAAAGTCATCAAAATTTATGGTTCTGAAGGAAGACCATATAAAGTACCAACCTTCCTGACAGTTAGAGTGTTGGCCATGGAATATGTTAGGAAAAGAGTTCTTGCAAATGATTTGCACTTTGGGGGTTTCAAACAACATAAATCTTTAAAAAGATGTAGGTCGATTCCATATCAAAACTCTCGATGCTCTACACTCATGGAGGGATTCCTAGAAAAACTCAACTTTGAAAAGGATAAATCAATGG
This sequence comes from Pseudotsuga menziesii, assembly GCA_001517045.1. NCBI lineage: Eukaryota > Viridiplantae > Streptophyta > Pinopsida > Pinales > Pinaceae > Pseudotsuga > Pseudotsuga menziesii. The sequence goes on along the minus strand of LPNX010039134.1, from coordinate 287,025 downwards.
CATATGATCCACATAGGGTCATACCAAAGAAAAGAGTAGAAAACAAGAATTCAGCCTATCAACCTTCTCTTGGGACAAAGATGGTAAGAATTGAAAATATGGATAGTTGGGAGGAGATGGGAAATATTTTGAAATATGAATTTTAGAACATCATACCACCTAGTACCATATTCATCATACCACCTAGGACCATAGTCTCGTTCATTTTCACTTATGCTACATAGTCAAAACTTGGTTTGTGGTGTCTTCATAAGGTTGTTGGGGGTATTGGAGCATTAAATGCACCAAGATCCCTCATTTTTTTAGAAATTGAAGCTCTAATATCATTTATAAATAGAGACTTGATGCAAAAAAGAAGAATAGAAGGTATATCTTTCTACAAATATAATTCTCACAAGCATGCACAAGGAAAATAGAGAGATGAATAGTAAGACTAGATATAAGAGAAGTGAAGAATGATCCAATATAGTTCCATTGTATTATTGATAAAATTAGTGTACATAAATAATACATCCTTCATAAGGAAATTCAAGTTTCTTACAAGACAAATCATGCTAGCTCATAAATTTGACTTACCAAATATGATAAACCCCCATAGGTGGCTAAAGCACTTTCCAAATCTGTGAAGGACCTCACGAATTGGATGAACCATGAGTGAGTTGTCATGAATTATGGAAAAACATGATAAATTATCCTATAATATTTAGAGAAAATAATTGAGTATGGGTTTGCAACAACATATAACCGTTTCCTTGTTGACTAGTTTTACCTTATCCAAAGAAAAGCTGGAATTAAGTAGAATAAAGACAAAATATGTAGGGAGGCTCAGTTACTAATTCTAGAAGTCAATAAATTTGGAAGGATATAACTAGAATGGGGATACAGGCACTCCTGGGGTATATATGGAAATTATTTCCCAAGTGTTGCAAGTGGATGTCAACTATCTAGGCTAGTAGGTAGGAATTTAATAAAAAATGATTAAATATTTGTATCCTAAGTAAGAAGTGGGTTTATAATATTCCCACACCCCCCTTTGAGTCTGACTTTATGATTATATGTCTGAAATAATCAGATTCATATAGATTCATATGAGTGTATATAGGGCCCAACAACAAGGCTATGGTCACCCTTTACAATTATTCATGTCCAGAAAAGATAAGGAAAGAGGCAAAATCACACTGTAAAATCCTCCCTCAAGAGAGGAAAAGGAACAATGTTTGAAATATGTATTTATATTCAATTGAATGAGCTGAATGAATTTCTCATAGTGAAATACTTTGATGAAGAAATCATCAACTCTATGATCATGCACTAGAGTGTAGAATCTACAAGAGGGAAGAGGGGAGACTCCTTCTATCTCATCGTCTGATGAAGTAGGAGAATTATATCAATGCTTATTGATGCTAGAAAACTCTTATCTTCAAACACATCTGAAAAGGAAAAAATATATCTACATACTCCTTCCCAAACAGTAGAAAAATCAACACAATCAGTTCCTTGTACAACTGCAAAATTGTGATGTGAATCACATATCTTTCTTCTGATATGATGTAGCACCTTCCTAGATATTATATGAGACTGAAAATATTGATATATCAAAAATAATTTCATAGGGAAAAACAAATACCAAATATTCAGTGTTTCCATGAGGATATGGGGCTGGACTAGGAAAAGTATAAGCAACTAGGAAAAACTGATGAGTGTAAAAATATGAATGATGGATGGACTTGATATATGAACCATAAGTGTTTAGAACATATCCAAACATGTGTAATATAATTCCAATGATAACTAAGGTCATATATAACCAACCAGTGAAAAATATACAATACTTGAAACCATTTGATATAAGTAACACTACATAAGAAACCGATGAGGAATCAACTGGTGAACTTGGGGTTTATATAGCCTTAGGAGTATTCAAAGGTATGGTATATCATATGGATGGCTTCATGACATGAATATAAGCCTGAAAACATGCTTCTAAATCATAATTATAACCATTTGAAGGAAGTGAGGAAGAGTTGCTTCAAGACAAGTCAAGATCTAGTGAAAAATCACAGTCATTGGGAGATGAATCTAGGAGAATGATAGATGGATTATCAAAGAAATACACTGATATTTATGATTCTGATATATCAGAATGTAAATATATATAAAAAAATATGTAAATTATTTAACTCTAGAACTCAATGCATAGTTTATATCAACTTTAAAAAGCGCACTATGACAGTGTCCTAAGGAATCGGCAAGCTTCTCTATCTCATCTAGAACTTCAGTGTTGTGCTTCTCAAGTATATAAGACATGATAAAATACATATTATTCTTGAAAAATTTCTTCTTGGGATAAAATCCCTTTCTATAATAATAACACTTGTATGTACTTCCTTTCTTCTTTACTTTCTTCAATGAACCTTCATCAGTGGTCTTCGAACTTTCATCTTCATTATCTAACATTGGCTTATTCTCTTTCACATTTTTCTTCTCTTTTGATATGGTATTATTGATTCCTTGAAATATGAGAGCATGATCCTTGGTCTTGGAATATCTAATAGCACCCACTTGTATCTATTTATCTTTCTCCTTTGTCAGTGAATCAAAGAAAGTACTCAAAGAAGGAATTTTCCAATTAGAAATAACAAGCCTAGTAGCATGAAAAGTAGACACAAAATTGAGTATTCAAGACCCAATTTTGATAGGATTGAAAGGATCAATTGATATTACTTCTTTTCAATCCCACATTTCTTGAGAAATATAACAAGTGACTTGAATTTGTTGAAGAAACCCCCAATAGTATCGAACGTGCTTGGACTGAATGAGAATAACTCATTCTCCAACTGATGCACTTTTAACTCATCTTGAACTCCAAAGAGAGACTCAAATTTCATCCATACTTGATTTGGAGTGGTCAAACCATATATATTAATGAGTATATTAGGGGAAGTAGGGAGGAAAAACAATCCATGGGCTTCATCCAACCTATTATGCCACTTAGCTTTCTTAACAACAAAATTCGGTTCATTTTCTAAATCCATATAAACTCTATAGAGTCCCTTACTGCACAATATAATGCTATCTTTGGATTTCCATTCATGATAGTTGAAGTGATTCGGGATCATAGCTGAAGAAGAATCCATACTCAGATGTCTATGCACTCAAGAAGATACTCTCTGCAACATGCACAAATAAAACTAGGAGAAAATATTGTAATCTTAATTCAAGCTCTTCTTCAGAGAGGAATATGAGACTGGTTGTGCTCTGATATAGAGAACATATAGATCCTCAACTATGTTGAAATTGAAAAAAAAATTCTCTTATACCATGTATAAATAGAGCCTTGATGCAAATAAGAATCACGGGAGGTATATATTTCTACAAAGATAATTCTCACAAGCATGCACAAAGAAAATAGAGAGATGAATTATGAGACTGGATACAAGAGAAGTGAAGAATGATCCAATATATTTCCATTGTATTATTTATCAACTTAGTGTACATAACTAATACATCCTTCATAGATAAATTCAAGTTTATTACGAGACAACTCATGTTATCTCATGAAGAAGACTTACCAAATATGATAAACACCCATAGGTGGCTAAATAAATTTCCAGATATGTCAATGACCTCAAGAATTGGTTGAACCATGAGTGATTTTTCATGAATGATGGAAACAAAATTCTAATCTTGGAGTATGGAGTAAAAATAATGGAGGATGGGTTGGCAACAAAAGATAGCAATTTCCTAGTTGACTAGCTTTACCTTGTCCATAGAAAAGTTGGAATAAAGAAGAATATAGATAGAATATGTAGGAAGGCGCAATTACTAATTCTAGAAGCCAATAAATTTGGTAGGATCTAACCGGGATAAGGATAAAGGAATTCTTGGGGTATATATGGAAAGTATTGACCAAGTGGTGCAAGTGGATGCCAACTATCTAGGCTAGTAGGTAGGAATTCAATAAAAAAAATGATTAAATATTGTTGTCCTAAGTATGAAGTGGGTTTATAATATTCCTACAATTTTGGTCAACCATGAGATAAGTCACCTTCATTAATGACCTTTTGGTCCCTTAGGGCACTACCACTCCTTAAATCATGGATCTGGGTTGACTAGGGGTGCCTATGCATTGTATTTCAGTGTTTTTGGCTCTTTTAGACCATTTATGTCTTCCTAGAGACACTCCCATTCCTCCATGCACTCCACCATGCCTACTCTACTCTCATTTATGACCAAGCATACTTCCCAACGTTCACATAGGAATTCGTAACTGTTTGAGGTGGTTTGGGAGCCTATTGGTGCAACTAGGGGATTTTGTAGTCCAATGTAAACCTGACACTTGTATGCCACCATATTTGACAGTGTAAGACAATATATATGACACCTTAATTCATTTAGTTATTAATCCAATGGTTCCAACACCCACCAGTCTAAAGGATTACAGAGCTGAAGAGCATGTAAAATTGGGATTTGTTTGGTAAGTTGGAAAAAGTAGATTTATTCAAAATATCCAGTGACATGATCTATGCAAAAATATTGAATTCCAAAACTAAGAAAAGGATGAGAGATTCTGTAATTAAGGTTTGTGACCTCTTGAAGGTAGAACAATGGAAATATAGAACTAAGCAGGCGACCATTAAAGAGCTTGAATAAAAAATAGTGGCTTTGAGTTCAAAGCCTAATGATCGATCCCAACTCAAGTCGTTGATAGCCAAAAACTAAAATGAGATGGAAAATTTGAAAATCCAGTTGAAAATACCAAATGTATACCCAGTGTACACTCTATAGATTCATAAAGTAGAGAAAGAAAAAAGAAGAGTTATTATCCACTATGGTGAAATATAGAGGAGTAACAGAATAAAAGGATAAAAGGTGTTGGGACGCATGCCCTAAGGATTATTAGTTTTGGTAACTCTGCGGTTGTTTGTAAGCGGAGTTATGGGTCAAAATAGTCTTAGGGGTGTTGGGTTAAGTTAGAACCCCTTTTTGTAATAAACCCATGGTTTAAATCCATGGTTTAGGGTTTTGGGTGCCCATGGTTTGAAGCCATGGTTTTGTAATAGCACGATGTATAAATAGGCATTTTTGTAAATAAGAAAAAGTTAGGCTTTTTGATGTAAAGAAAAGAAAGGTGAAGCTAAGGTTGATTATGTAAGGAAAGGTTAAATTCCAGCTGTGTGCGTGGACGACCTCTACAGCTGTGTGCGCAGAGGGTTTTGTAAGAAGATTAAGGAAAGATCTGCAGCTGTGTGCGCAGAGGCTTGTTGCTATGTGCACGGCTGTTAAGGACTGAAGGGATCTGCAACTGAGTGTACAGATCAAACTGTGGTTTTGTAGCAAGTTGAATAAAACACAGTTTGTGGACGTAACTCCTACACTGGGGGTGAACCACGTTATATCTGGTGTTGTGGTTTCTTGTGTTGTTTCTATTTCTGTTGTCTTTTATGCATTAATAACTGTATACATTTGGTAACTTAGATCACTGCTAATAACAAGCTTCGCTGTGAATTCCCTGTAGTGGGTTAAGCAAGTGACGGTTGTTTATCTATCTGCGAAGTTGTATATAAGTGAATGACAATCTGTGTAACTGTTGATTAATAAGTTTATTAAAGGCTAAGGTACAGTAATATCTCTCTCTGATTGCAGAAACCTGATTCTGTGACACCCCATAGCTGTTTCGGGTGAGACTGCAACCTGCGCGCAAGTTGTTGTTGAAAGGGCCAACACTGTGGGTCTTTTGTTGGTGCGACATCAAAGGATTAAACCCGGGTCTGCCCTATTGCCAAACAAATTGGTTCCGTTTCCGGTTGAACTCAGTATCTGCTCAAGAGGGGTTTACGTCGTACCTCGAGGGCTATGTTCTGGAGGCCCTCTATGATGAAAATCGGTGATTGGTTTGCTGAGACTTACCTGAAATTCGCACAACAAGAGAACACAAACCCGTGTTGTAGAGCACGTGGCTTTTTACAAAGGTATTTTTTTGTGATGCTTATGAAATTTTCTTTGGTAGTATCCACATAGAGTTGCACCAGTGGTTGTCTATGTTAACAGAGAGAAGGACGAACTTCCAAGCTCGACGGGTTCCCACGTGGACCCCCACAAGGGTAAATCTTGTGCAACACATGAACAATGAGGTATCCCGCGCTGTTGATTTCTGGACGACGTGAACATTGGAAGCCTTCGTGACAGAGTTTTCCATTGACACAAGTACCTCCTTCAGCGAAGATGAATGACAGTTCTTCAAAGGTCCCCATGGTAAGTTTTTGAATTCATTAAGCTTGCGGATTAAAATACTATCGACTGAAAAGGGTATATTATTGTTTGAATCAGACTGCTAGCTTAGTAGTACTAACATATGTTTGCAAGTGATAATACCTTTGACGAGCAAAGTGGGTTGCTGCGAAGTGGAAAAAGGTACAAAAGCGATTTTGACTCCTATTCCTTAGATCAGGCTACCGCGTCTTCCCCCGTAAATTCTGAAGAGTCAGACTCTCACGAAAACCTTTCACTTGGAAACCCTCTGGTCACCCCACAGCGTAGCCCTGTTACCCCTGAAATTCCATCGCAATCTGACAGTAAACCAATTCCAAGTATTCCGGCCATAGGCCAGTCTGTCCCTGTAAATCCCTCCCCATCAACGTCCGGTCCCCCTCCCAGAAACGCTATGGCCCACCTGGTTGATGACATTAAGCTCCCCATATTCAAAGGCACGGGATCAGAGGACCCCGAACAGTTCTGGTTTTTATGTGAAGCAGTATGGAATGCGAAGAATATTACAGACCTGGATGTGAGAGCCACGCAGCTCATTACTTCTTTTTGGGACCGGGCTTTGACCTGGTTCATGAAATTCTCCAGTACTCATAACCCTACTTTAGATAAGATTAAGGCAGCCATCACCAAATAATTTAAGAAGCCTAAATCAGAATCGCAGAGCATCACTAAGCTCAAAGAGATTCAACAGCGGCGCAGCGAATTCATGTGGGACTTTGACCAGAGATTCAAAGTTCTACTAGACCAAGTCAGCTTTACCATTAGTCCTGCGCAGCACAAGGAATGGTTTATCGCAGCATTATTACCACATATCTGAACTCCGCTCATGCAACAAAAGGTTGCTGACCAGCAAGAAGCTCTGGAAATTGCAATGAAGCTAGAAACCGCCCCCGTCGGAGATGATTCCGGTATTGCTCAAATCCAAGCGCAGCTAGCAGCGATGGCCCTGGAGCTTCACGATATGAAGAAGGCTAAAACCATTCGAGAGGAGGTCTGGTGTACGCAATGTTGGACAAAAGGTCACGATAGGGACCAGTGCCCCATGGTCAGAACCTACTTCAATACGGGTGCGCCCAACCAATTCAATCCTGTTGTTCTATATTGTGAGATTTGTCGAACCACTGGCCAACATCGCCCTGAAAACTGCCATCTTCTTCAGCGATATGTTCAAGTTCTCAAGAACCCCTACTGTAAGTTCTATAAGTCAATAGGGCATAATGAAGAGGAGTGTCATAGCTATGACCTCATGAGAGAGTGCATCTCTGATGCCTACCAAGTGCAAACTGAAGCCCAGAATAATGATGGCTATGGTTACCGCGGAGGTGCCTCTGGAAGAGGTGCCTTTGGAGGTTGCGGCCGTGGTGGTATGCCCGGGAGAGTTAGAGGCCAGGTGGTGTGTTACAATTGTAACCAAGCTGGCCATTGGCTCGCGACTGTCGGAACCCCACCACAACCTGTCGATATTGCCACGCAGTAGACCACGTGATTGAACATTGCCCCCAGCGCATAGCAAAGATTCAAGAAAACAACAGTGGCCCTACCCAGAATATTCAGTTGATTTCCGTTGAGCAGAGACCTACCGCAGCCATCAATGTGGTCACCCGGAGTGGAGCCACGACACAAATTCAGCATTCGTAGAAACAACCTATCGAGGTGTGTGCGCGTAAGGCCTCCGCGCAAGTCCCAGCACTCAATACTGCGCAAGACCAAGCACCAGTCAAGGCGGCCCAGTGCGATATTGTTGACCCTCGCACACCCGCAGTACCTACGCGGCAACCTCAGCAGGCCTCGCATCCACAAGATGCTTCGACGGATAAAGTAAGTACACTCTCCTCCTTTTTACAGAGTTGTATGAAAATCTTGAGGAATCAGAATGCTTTAAAAGAGCTGCAAAAAGTTCTTGCTGTCACAGACCCTCAGAGAGGAGTTGATCAGAAGAAAATTGTTAGTCGTGTCCGAGGAACAGGGAGGGAAATGAGATTGAATGTTCAGATAGGGGAATATGATATGACTGATGTCATTTTGGATCTTGGATTAGAAGTTAATGTCCTACCCAAGCAGACCTGGGGACAAATGGGAAAACCTTCCCTGGCTTGGTCACCTATACAACTGAGGTTAGCTAACCAGCAAAGGATTGTGCCCCTAGGGAGACTTCTTAGTGTTCCCATAGATATTGATGGGGTAAGCACTCTAGCGGATTTTGAAGTTATTGAGATCATTGATGACAGCAACCCTTATCCAGCCCTGTTGGGAATCGAGTGGGCCATGGAAAATGCTGCAATCATCAACCTTAAGAGGAGACAAATGACCTTCGAAGGAAATGGTCTGTGAGTTATCATACCCCTCGACCCATCCCAAGGAGAAAGATATACAGAACCGATCAGAGACGAAGGGGAGTAGGATACTCTAGACCACATCTACAACATTACATCCTAGGAAGCAGATTATGTCGAGCCTGATGCCGATGGCGTACTAGATTGGCAATGTGATAGCTCCTGCATGTCTAATTCTGACGATGGTCTAGAGAATTGGCAGAATCAACTGTACGAGATACATGGCCATAGGTGCACGCAACTCACTAAGTCTCTTAGATGCCTTAGTGCGCATCCCAGAGAGTTTCCTACCTATGTTGGGTTGACCGACCCTGGATAATTTATTGTACAACCACCTCAGTCATAGAGAATGCAGACTCTGGAGACAGCATTAGGAGCTATAGCAGCAGGGTGGACCGATCACAACAAGTCTACTCCCAGTTGGGGAGCCAGACAGAAATTTCTGCACCTCAGCTTCATAAACCAAGTCCAAGAGGCACGAAGTAAGTTCATTGGGCAGAATAGCCCTCAGGAACATTTGAGGCAAAGTTATGCAGCATGGGCAACATACCTCGCGAGGAGTGGGTGCATAAATTCATACACACCTTGGAACCTCTAGCACAAAACTGGTATATGGAGGCTGAGCTTCGACACGGAATTGAATACCAAACCAAGGGGCAGAACCAAGAAGCCAGCCCATCAAACCTAACAGTCCTGTCGTCGGCATTCCTAGGACAGGTCGAAGGGCAATACTGTGCCGAGGGTGCTTTTTGTCACGAAGCTCACACCCTGATTCTGCCGAAGACCACAAACACAGCGAGGCTTAAAATCCGACCGTTGGGAAGCAGACAATTTGGCGGCGGTAGTGTTTTAATTGCCTTAAATGCCTGTACCAAGACCAGTATCAGAAATCGAGCTCCACTTGGACAATATTTTCGTCAGATTTGGTGCCTTCAATGCACCGTCCTGCCCGATTTGATTGATGGCGTGTATAAGAAGATGCCTAAGTTAGGGAAAATTGTATTCTGCATTTCTTCAAGATTTATGAGTGAACCCATGACAACAGAATGAGAGATTGACGATTTGGTAAGAGAATTCGAGCAAGAGGGTCTGATAAGCTGCTCTAATCGGTCGTATGCCTTTGCTTCCTATGAAGAAGCTCACCCAGCACCACCACAGCCGATGCAGACACGGTCTGCCAAGAAAAAGTCCAGAACTGAAGTTTGCTCCAAGTGAAACCAAGACCGGTAGAGGCAAACAGGGAAAACACCATCTGATCATCCTATGGATCCCACCAGTTCAGCACAGGTCTCGGCCGGGGGTAGGGAGAACATTGCACCACCGCAGCCACCGTATCTACAACCTGTTCACCCAGGTGCTGCGTTACCCCGTCGAACAAAGCAATTCACGTTAACCACACCCTCGCTGCCACAAGGAGTTCAGCTGATCGGAAGCATGACAAGGAAGATCGATCGGCTTAAGTACAGCGATCATGACACAAATGACCATGGCAAGTTTCCACAGTTTGAACCAGCAGAATACTTGCACCGCGTCAAGTACCCAGATGATAATGTCACACTACTGGAAGTGCAACCATGGGCTGCGGGCCTGGACAAAGCTGGCCTACTCAAGATGCTTGATATTCCCCATTTCGGTCGCGGCATACATGTGACCGTAGTGGTCAAACAGTTGCTAGCGTTAGTGCATGATGACTATTTATGGATAGGGGACCAACAAATTCCTATTGACGCCACACTCATCCATAAGATCATAGGTTTACCAATGGCAGGACCTGATCCGAGAACTGAATTTCCGTCCAAACATGACGATACAAAGCTCGCACAAACTATGAAAGAGCGGTTTGGCCTGAAAAAGGGGAAACGGGGGTATCACACTTCCGCGATTCAGGAATAGCCCATTCGCTTTGTAGCTGAACTCTTAGCCTGCAAACTCATACGGAAATGCAGGCCAACTGAAGGACCTGCTCCGGTTATCTGGATTGCTATGAACTACACTGAGGGGTATACTTATAATTGGGCCGCATATCTTGCGAAGGAGTTCCCGGAGGATGCCCGCGATGCACAGGAAAAAGGTAGACCTTTTCATTATTCCTGGCTTTTAATACTTATTGCATTAGTTGGGTGGAAAGAACCCACTGAAGCCCAGTTTGTAGAGTTAAACCCAGGCATGCCAGGGGCAGCGAGGTACGCCTCCCTATGGATATCCTTAGATAAGGTATCTCAACAGATGACGAACACTGTGTTCATCTTTTATGCCATGAGTATCCACTATGATATTGTGCGAACACCCCAGCTTACCAATGAGTTGTTCTCTAAATATGAGGGCGCCGCAAACTTCAGTGTCGATATACATCATGTTTTCATTCAAGCCTATGCAGATCCACAACATTAATGGTTTAAATTACCATATGTAGTCATAGAACCAGATATCAGGGGTATAGTTCAGCACTGGCCAGCTGACTGGCTGAAAGATATAGGAAAAAAACCCTCTATTCCAGTCCCCCCAGCTACCAATATTGGCGCAGGTACCAATCAGGCGTAGCAGCAAAGCCCATTGGAAGATAGCGAAGACCTAAGTGATTCGCAGCTGGATGGCGATGACCAGGGAGGAGATGGCGGACAGGATGAATAGGATGAGGAGTCCATCAATACCATATCAGATCCTACCCCATCAATGAAGCGCAAGTCACGAGAAGTAGCAGAGGTAACCAAGCCGCAGTCCCGCAAAAATTCAAAAGCGTCGAAGGACAAATATATTGAAGAAGAAGCCACTATAACACTGGATGAGCTAGAGAAAGCTCTAGAACAGTCTATGGGAACGCTTACTAAAAAATAGTCAGAGTTTACGGAACTGCATCTTGCTGGGCTCTCAGGTATAGCAAACAGGGTTTCGGAGCTAAAAGAGTTAGCAGCAAAGTCAGCAAACAGTAGTGCGACAAGTAGCACTACAACACCCACGCAGTAGGATATTAGGCAATGGCCACCCAAATATCACCAAGGCCAGGTATCAAGCACAGCTCTGATACTGCTCGATACGGATTCCCGGCCCCAGATGAGTATGACTGTAGGGCTCGATTATACAAAGATGTCCATGTCCGAATTGCACCTCTCCCAGCTCGCTATTACAAAGGAGATCCATGCACGAGACCAATTGTCCCAACTCCAATTGGAAGACACCATCAAACAAAACAAAATCTTCACAGCACGCCTAGAAGAAGTAGCACAACAGAAGAAAGAGGCTGAACATAAAACAACTACGCTGATGCGAGCACTGGACGAGGCATGTCAGAGTCTTTCTGACTCCGACATACAGGGAGAAGAGGAACCAGAGTAGAGAATCGCTAAGCTGAGAGACTATGCCCAGCAGTCTCGCAGTGAGATTGAAAGGATGAAGACAGAACACCAGCACCAGATCACAGAACTTCAACTGCGCATCCCTCCCGAGACTCCACCAGAGGTCCGAGAACAGCACCATAGGGACATCAAGGCTTCAGCAGCAAAGATATCAGATAATGTGGCCAGCGTCGCAAAACTTATGGAAGACAGCATAGAAGCATGGGTGAACCTACAGGACCATCCAGATGTAGGTAAGATCCAGGAAACCATCAAGTTGCACCAGGACGAATTAGATGCAGTCAGAGTAGAAATAAAGACGCTACCACCTATGCAGAAGATGGCTAAAGTAAAGCACAGCAAGGAACTTCAGTAGGACATTGAGTCCTGCAGGATGAAGGTAACGCTGCTGGAGAATGCATTACAGCCCCTGGTTGATGAAGCATTAGAATTGAGAAATACTGCAAAGAGTCAGCTCAAACTTTTGAAGACCTATGACACTTTTGTGCAGGAACGGGCTGACACAGAATCATCCTCAGTGTTACAGGAATTGGTGGAAAAGGAGAAAGCCACTGATGATATACTACACAACCTCACCAGTCGCTTCCAAACTCTCGCGCAGAAGATTCTCCCACCAGAGCCCTCGCAGAGTGTCCCGGGACGGGCCACTAGTGAGTCTTAGGGGCCTGTTGGGACGTGTACCCTACGGATTATTAGTTTTGGTAACTCCATGGTTGTTTGTAAGCGGAGTTATGGGTCAAAATAGTCTTAGGGGTGTCGGGGTAAGTCAGAACCCCTTTTTGTAATAAATCCATGCTTTAAATCCAGGGTTTAGGGTTTTGGGTGCCCATGGTTTGAAGCCATGGTTTTGTAATAGCGCGATGTATAAATAGGCATTTTTGTAAATAAGAAAAAGTAATGCTTTTTGATGTAAAGAAAAGAAAGGTGAAGCTAAGGTTGATTATGTAAGGAAAGGTTAAGTCCCAGCTGTGTGCGTGGACGACCTCTGCAACTGTGTGCGCAGAGGGTTTTGTAAGAAGATTAAGGAAAGATCTGCAGCTGTGTGCGCAGAGGCCTGTTTCTATGTGCGCGGCTGTTAAGGACTGAAGGGATCTGCAGCTGAGTTCGTAGATCAAACTGTGGTTTTGTAGCAAGTTGAATAAAACACAGTTTGTGGATGTAACCCCTACACTGGGGGTGAACCATGTTATATCTGGTGTTGTGGTTTCTTGTGTTGTTTCTATTTCTGTTGTCTTTTATGCATTAATAACTGTATACATTTGATAACTTAGATCACTGCTAATAACAAGCTTCGCTGTGAATTCCCTGTAGTGGGTTAAGCAAGTCACGGTTGTTTATCTATCTGCGAAGTTGTATATAAGTGAATGACAATCTATGTAACTGTTGATTAATAAGTTTATTAAAGGATAAGGTACAGTAATATCCCTCTCTGCTTGCAGAAACCTGATTCTGCGGCACCCCATAGCTATTTCGGGTGAGACTGCAACCTGCGCGCAGGTTGTTGCCGAAAGGGCCAACACTGTGGGTCTTTTGTTGGTGCGACATCAAAGGATTAAACCCAGGTCTGCCCTATTTCCCAACAAAAGGATCAATGAATTTGCCTCATAGATAACTACCTTGTAAATTCTAAGATATGTGAGATCACAAAGCATTCCCCTACCCACACCAGCTCCAAATATCATGGGTCAAACACCAATTAAAATGGTTGTGGAGCATAATGTCCAAGAACAGGTAGCTCATCCAATAGAAAAATAAATAGTTGATGTAGATGCTACAAATGAATATCAAAGCCTCCCTGAGACATCCAAAGTGATTGAATATATACATTCAAATATAAAGGGATTAGAGAAAGATGTTACACATAAAAACAACAAAATATTGGAGTTGGATAATGATGTAAGTAAGAAGCATGATGAGATAATTGACCTAACAAGAGAGGTCGATGATTTAAAGGGCCAAATTACATCATTACATATGTTAACGAAAACCACTTAGGAGATATGGGATAGAATAACCCAATTAGTTAATGAAAAGTGGGACTTCTTGGATTTAATGACCATAGAAATGGAAACATACAAATCATCTATTGAATAAATGAAGCAAGTAACATATACTTTAGGAGATAAACCCAGATAGGCCATACAAACCATTGATTTTCTAAATGGAATAACCAAGAAGCGGATAGAAGAGATGCAATTGGATAATAGGACATAGGTCATTAAAATTTATAATAAAATTACCTTGAAGTAGACATTGTATAGGGTAATGCAGAACAATACAAACATCTTGGAAGATGTCATTTCATCATTCAATACAATGTTCAATGGAGTAACTAAGTTGGGACTGCCTCTTCTATGGGATGCAAATGAAGAGTTTTACTCTAAGGAGGAATATCAGAATAAATTGAGAGAACATAGAAATTAAGAGCATGAGAAATAGATAGAAGGAATAATAAGTGGTAATCAAGCCTTTAAAAGGCTCAAGCCCCCTTTCCTAGTCTAGATAAGGTTGAAAGCAATCTTCACGAAGATGGGGCCCTTGAATTATGAGAGACATTATGAAACTAAATTATCCCTTTGAAATAATAAATCTAATAGTATGCCAACAGGTTGTTATTAGGTTTCATAAAATAGCATTGCCTCCTCAACAAGAGCATCATGTACAACATGCCCTTGGCTCATCTTCTTAACAACAAACTGCACATCAGATGTTGAATATATGTTGTCATTGATTTAAAATATGTCAAAGATGTCAAAGATGACAAGCGATCAAAATATTAAAGAGGTGAAACTCAATTGGAATAGAAGTAAAAAAGAATCAGATAAAATTGATAAAAGACCTATCTCACAGCCAGCTTGAAGAAATACATATGAATGAATAAGGAGGTCACATAAAATAAATTATACCACTGTGACATTGGTCGAAATGTGCACATATGCATACATATAGAAGATTATTGTAAACAACACAAATGTGCAGATATTTCTTGTGAGGACCATAAATAAAGAGAAATAATATTGTGTAATGTTCCCACAAGAAATTTGGTAAGAGGTGCAAAGATTTGTAAATCAACCAAGCAAGAAAATGATTTGTGCAAAAGTCCCACAAGAGAATTGGCACATGTGCATCATAAACTACAAAGATGATTTGTGAAAAGTGGCACAATGACGTAGGTCTTAACTTGGAAAATACTTAATCCAATGGGATGTTATGCTAATCTAAGTGACTTCACCTAATGGACACGTCTCTTGAGTTAAGATGGTCACAAATAAGCAAGAGATGGATGAGGTGAAGAAATATTGTAAAAATGAATACCTAAGATAAATTATTGACAAGCTTGATAAGTTTTTGGGGTATCAATGGATCATTGATTGCAGATGAACATATTTTTATAGAGGATCCACAATGAAAAAAAAACAACACTAGATGAAAGGATACCCATAGTATGGATGTGCGAATATTTCGTTGAGGAAGACGTGGATAGCAGAAAATAAAATGTAATTGAGATGAAAGTATTATATAGACACTTGAAAATAGACCAATTGAGAATACGTAAATCAAAGTTTTTTTCTCACATCGTACTTTCGGAAATTGTCTGATGCAGATACATAGACATAGATCAAGGATTGTAGCAGTTGCAAAATTTGAAAAGGAAGACACAAATCATAATTGCTTTAATATATTGTATTTCGGGAAACTTTTTTATGCACATTAGAGAAAATTTGAGGTCTAAAGTGAGCCTGCTAAGTAAAATAGTAAAATAATAGTTATAATACTAAACTAATATTTATGAATTTTTGAGGAAGAGAGAAAAAATAATACTTTTTTCTTTCGTATTTTCAACATATCTCCTTGTAGATTTACTCAAATTTCAAGTGGGTGCACTCATTTGATGTGGAATTAAATTTTGAATCCAACAAGTACCCACATTTCATACTTTTGAGGGATCCCAACCCACAAAAAATGTGAAATACAATAAAAAAATGTGTTTATTTCAACACATTTTTATTGTATTTCACATTTTTTGTGGGATGGGGTCCCTCAAACATTTGTAGTGTGGGTACTCGTTGGATGCATAATTTAAATTATCATCTAATGAGTGCTCCCACTCAAAATTTGAGTAAAACTACAAGCATGTATGTTGAAAATACGAAAGAAAAAAGGTAGTTTTTCCCTCGTCCTCATTCATTAATATTATTTTATTATTATATGCCAACTCAACCATTATGGTTGACTCTTTCCTTCAAATTATATAATATTCTCGAATTCAATGGCTCTTTTTCTTATGATGTGACTTGTTTTTTTACGAGGTAGCTTGTTTCTTATGAGGCCCATTTTAGAATCAAAATTTTCTCTAATGTATACGCAGACACATATCAGAGGATTTCAATAGTTATCAAATTTTAAGAAAAGACACTTCTCTACTTTCCATATTTCTATACAAACACATTTCATATAAGGAAGGTAGGAAGGGGTAAGGATCAAATGGTCACAAAATCCTTCTAGTGGGTGTTGGTAAATACAATCAAGGTGCAACAACATCCTTTATGTGGGTGCAGATAAAACTCATGGAGTTATAACATATTTCTAATGGGAGATGGAGAACAAACAAAAGTTGTCACTTCCACAACATGAGAGTGTAGTTCTTACACGGGTCGAAGCTTGAAGTTGCATAGACACACTAATATATGTTTAGGTCGGAGCCTGATAATCGTAAATTTGTTCTTACATAGATAGAAGTTGTTGTAGATCAATTCTTGCAAGTCGCAGATTGTACTTCATATCAGGTTGACACCTAAAGTGACCAGGTGCTCGTTTTTGGAGACTATTATATCCTACTGGTGTAATTACACACACAAATTTATACTTATATATTTTTTCTCAAGAATTTTTGTGTTGTTGTGAATGCTAAAAAAAGTTAAATCTGCGAAAGTTTGCATACGTTGAAATTGTTCATATCTATGCAATTAATGATTCACCCCTCCCTATCACTAATAACTAAATACCAAAAATTGGTATTAGAGTGGGTGTATTCAATAAATATACTAACATCTAGAAGTATGATCCAGTGTAGATATGGATAATAAAGAAGGCCTATCCATCAATAGGTCTCCAATATTTGACGGTTCAAACTATACCTCATGGAAAATCACAATGGAATTCTATATGCAATTGTTTGGCATGGAGATTTGGAAATCAATACATGATGGATATGAATTTTTGAAAGAGACAGAAGAGTCAAAATAAAATGGTGAGGCAACTGAGGTTTCAACTACCAGAACGGTGATTGTTGATCCAGAAAATAGAAAACAATATGAATTGGATGCATGAGTGAAGAATGGTATTTTATGTGGATTAGCGGATGTTGAGTTTATGAAAGTAATTTATTGCACCACAGTGAAGGAAGTATGGGATAAAATATGAAATATCTATGAGGGAAATTATAAATTCAAAAAGGCCAAACTGCAAACATTATCTGCATAGTTTGAAACTCCAAAAATGAAGGAGGAACAAGATGTTGCCTCTTACTTCCTGAGAGTGGATAAAATAGTGAATTATGTAACTAGTCTTGGAGATAATATTAAAGAGAATTATATTGTGAAAAAAGGTTATGAGAACTTTTCCTGCACTATTCAATCCAAACATCTCAGTTCTAGAAGACAAGAGTGATATGGAAATATAACTAAGGATGAATTATATGGAATACTCATAGCATATGAAATGAGAACAAAACTTGAGAATGTATCCAGGAAAGAAGTTTCATTTAAAGCAACAGGGAAGCTCAAATCTAGAAAAAGGGAATGTATAAATCTAGTTGATTAGTCAAATGAAGAAGAATCCAACTTCGTGAGAATATTGAAGAGAGGACAAGGTAAGTACAAGGAAAATTTTCCTTTTAAATATTTTAAGTGTTCTAAGTGCAGTTACGAGAATTTGGAAAGTGAAATAGAGGAAGAAACGGAATATCAAGAAAATAGAGGAAAGCATCAACAAAACAAAGATGCAAACAAGAAGAGATTCAAGAAACAAATGAATAGCTTGTACACCGAAGAAAATAACACTTCAGATGTAGAAGAGAGTGGCATCCCAAGAAATATATTATTCATGGCCCTAATTCAGGATGAAAAAGCATAGGAAGGAAACTATTTAACCAAAATAGATCATGCAAGAATATCCAAAAATGGAAAAGAAATGCCACATACAATGGAATTTTTATGCCATCTCGAAAATTCGAGGAAAAGAAAAAATCAAGAGGGTCAAAAGAATTCTTCTAGATGGAAAAATTTGTTGGAAAAATGTGTGGATGAAGTCACACAAACTATGTCAAATCCTAATAAACCCAGTTACTCTAAAGGAAGTCCAAAGTCTGAAGATGAAGTTAGCCTTGGTGTTCACTAGGAAGGTGATTTAATCAATTCTCTTGATGACCTGAAGAAATCAAGGAAATAAAATAAAGTGCTAAAGGAATGACTTGAAACAACAAAAGAAATGGTTAAGCATAATGGATATATGCATGAAGACTTCAAGAGACAATTGAGAATCTAAAACAAAGAATTACAGTGCACAAAAGGAAAAATCAAACAATTAGTAGTGTGCGATTGAGAAGTCCTGGACAAAGTTAGGACGGGTAAATGAACTTTTACAAAAACAGACTGTGCTGAAAAAATATGATTTCTCCCAATCAAAAGAAGTCCATACAATTCATGTAAAGTTTCAAGCAAATATAGACACACAAGTTCAAAATAAGTTCAACAATAGTGAAATTATCTTGGATGAAATTCTAGGTCGTCAATGATATCCAAAAAACAATACTATTACTAAGTTTGTGAAAACTTGCAATGGAATTTGTGATAAACAAGACTATACTCTCAACCATAGGGGTATTTTTCATAGAAAATCTGAACTACTTACAAGGAATGAGAAACCCAAGTATGTGAATGCTTCCAAACATAAAAAAAAATCATTAGATGTTGGAGATGTGATTTTTTAGGACATATAGAGAAATATTGTCACACTATAGAGTGCTATGTGTGTGATAAATGTGGCCACAAGTCCTCTCAATGTTTTCTGAATGTCCAGTAGCAAAGGAAACTGTGTTGCCACAAGGATATTGAGAATTTTCCAACTCATAAGTAAAGGGAAAGTGTGCGCAAAAATATTTTAAAAAGAAATGTGTCTTAGAAGCATGTCAAAAGTGCGCAAAATAAAAGTAACAATCAGTATATCAAAACGATATGGATAAGGACATCTCAAGAACATAATGAAAATGACATTTACACAAAACCAGTTGTAAGTAATTGTTTCTCACATTAATCCAAGAGGATTACACAATACCCTTGATTCAACAAGAAGGTAAAATCAAACATTCAAGGATTGATAAAGTAACAGGGAATTCATTGATTTGATCTCAAGATTTGTTATTTTATAGTTTGAAATGTATCGTTGTATTGTAAAAGGAATTGGTCATGCATAAGAAAGCACTGTACAAGTTTTACACCATGTTTTCACAAAAAGAGTGAATATTTTATATTATATTCAAAATATGGTTACAAAAATGTGGATTTTTAAATATCACATTATAATAGGCCACTTTTAGGCATTAAGACAAAAATTTGAAGAACAACAAAATTGAAGTTGAAAAAGGGTGGATCATAGATACAGCTCGAGGTCAACTTATTCAGCACAAACGACAGACGGAGGTGAAAGTTGCAAATCCAAATCGATTCGAGTTTCCTCTGAGGGTTTAAATGACTATAACTCGGGAAAAATATCTAGTGTCAAAATTGATGAATTGGGATCAACCCCAAGATGACTCAAAAGATAAAATGTTTGTTGTTGCCTCTATTCTATAATTTCCAATCACCTACACAATTTGGACAGTGTCTTAGAAGTAGTCTGATTGAAGCATGATTGTTGGTACCACGATAAAAAGTTGGACTCGACTACCTGATTCTACTAGATTCCTATGTCCATCCACAACAATCTCAGTTCCGTCTATTGAGTTTGAACGATTGTGCGAAGGGTATCAAGAGAATTATTCAGACATTGAAAATAACCCATTACGATGAGAGATGTTTGTAAAATGGATAATCAAGACACAAATGATAACATGATATCAACATAGTATGAATGAGGGTGGAAAATAGAATGAGAATCCTCCCAACTTATAGAACTAGAGGGAATATCATCACGTGTATGAACATAATTTGAAGGGACATCAAAGCTGGAAAATTTATGTAATGTACAATCTAAAGTAGATCATGTTGAGTCAAAAGTTAATTCATGGGGAAAAAAATAATTTGGAATAATTATGTCCCATTAAAGGCTACAATATGAACACACCACATCGGACATCGTATCAGGAACATCAACCTTTTCATGCACACAAAAAGTTGGAAGTATGTGTGAATTTATTGAATATACAACTCAAGACAAGAATGCTTGCTGGATGCATTAAATTAAACACTGAAAACATGAATAATGCAAAAGAAATCAGTTCAATGCATCTGATACAAAAACAAGAGGTTTTGTGACCTGGTGTTTTTGAAACAATATGTTAGCACTCAGAATTCACCCTCAGTTTTGAAAGGATAATCCCAAGGTAACCACAAAACAAACCTTTAAGAGGAAATTTGGTTTCTTTCCTTCCATAGAGGGATATCTCAATAGATAACACAAAGGCTAGATATTTGAAAGAAATAAAATTTAATAGTCACAATGGTTGAAACGGGTGGTCATTGGACATGGAGTCAAATATGAAAAATAATCAATGGCAGTGCTTTCCAATGGAGTTCTTAACAGAGGCAGGGTAGCTACTATTTTACAGTCAAAATACTAGTTGTGTGATGATAAGGAAGATTAAAGAAACAATCCATTAACATGGGCATCTCTAGATGAATCCAATGCTAACTTTAGTGGAAACCTTTTGTGAATGTTTGAAAGTAAAGGATTAGAGCATAAGATTATGAATTATAACCTGATATACACTCATTCAAGCATGAAAGGTAACATAATGGAAAGGTAAACATGAAACACATTCACATGTAGGAGAGAAAGTACAGACTGTAAAATAAATAACACAAGAATATCTGCAGAAAACCTGTTTGGATCTGAAATATTTATTAATATTGAAGCTCTCTTACAAAATTCATTACTCACGGGTTCCAACCCTCAATACATTGTAAAATTTTGTTTAAATACATCAAAATACTCCTTGAGATGATAACTATTTCTATGCTAAAAATAGACAAAAATAACTTCCTTATTACACTTGTCATTTAACTCCTAACAACTTAGAAATCTATTACATTTCTCAAAATAAATTTGTCTTCAAAATGTCTCAAATTTCTTCATTGATGTAATTTGTACTTTGTTGTGCCAAACTTCTCAATTGTCTTCCACTGGTCCACGAATGGTCGCTCTATATTAGCCATTTATTTCACTAATACTCTCAATTCCACATGATCCACGTATGAAATGGGTGGCAACTGGGAACAAACTGTTATGAAAGTATTTATGATTTCAAAATCCACTGCCAATTTGTCCACAACAGTTTTCCCTAACAGAGATTGGTTAATATCTTCAAATTTCTTGTGATCAAATCCACATTTGACCAACAAATATTGGTATTCTACATGAGACAAAAGCTTACCATATTCTTCCCAAAAGGAAGGCAAACCTTTATGAAAAAGTGACACAAATGACCTTTAAAAATCTTCACTTGATGTTGCATTATGTCAATCTTTGCCTACACGGTTTCTATGTTCCGGTGCTTTTCCACTACCTTGTTGGCCTAGGTGATCACTGTATTTTTTTCTTTTATTCCCATTGTCTTCAAATATTCTTCTGACAAAGTATTAAGAAAATTAATTGTATTGTTGGACGTGTTTATTGGTTTTTTATTCAAAGCTTACTTTATTGCAGTACAACTCTGTCTAGCACCATTTATAACCATTCATTTTTCTATAATATAGTTCAAATAAGGTATGAGTTTAACAACTTCAACAATTATGTTGTCCCAAATGAGATGTCTTTCTCCCTGCATTGGAAAATTCACAGACAACTGCTTCACTAATTTCTCATTTTTAACCAGTAATTCTTTATATTTGTTCTCCAACACTTTTCTTTCTTCTTCTTTCTTCAAAACTGCATCAGCTAAATTTTTGTTTTGTCTTTTCAAACCAACAATTTCCAAGTCCCGCATACTTACCTAGGAGATAGCCTACACAATAGATTATTTACTTGTTTGTGTAATTGGTTGTATTATTTGTACTTCATTCTCTTTACTCGTATTTTTTTTCTCTTTCTAAGGCCAATTGTCTTTCATTTAGATCATTAGTATTTTCATTTAATTTATTTTTCGCTTTTTCCCATTCCTTATTTTCCTCAGCAAGCTTCAATAGATTTTCCTTACTATCACTCAATTATTTAGCTAACAACTCTTTTTCTTTCTCAATTTTTTTCAATTCAAAAGTCTGAATCAACTGTGTTGAAGGGATTTTCAACTTCTTTTTTAGCAATTGAATTTTATTCACCTTCTGTGCAAGGATCTTCTGTGTGGCCTCCCCTTTGTTTGATTTATTATCTATATCCAACAAATCCCTTTGAAGTTTCTTTATTTGTTTCTAGTGTATCTTATTCTCCACCTTCTCCTGCCTTAGATTATTTTCTATTTTAGCATGTGTGGATTGTAACTTGGATACCTTCAAGGTGGCTTTCATTAGATCACTATAAATCACCTCCCCAGTTTTCTTATGCAAGTGGACCATGTGAGGCACTGGGATATCCTTTAGTTTCAGCCTCAACTCTACTATATTGTTCTTATTGGAAACTATTAATTCAAAGTATTCTTAGCGTGATCTTTGACAGTTACCAATGAGACATCTTTACTAGATATCTTTCTGGCATCTAAGTATAATTTTAAATATTAATTTAAATATATATCCCTATCATCCTTGTACTTTTCATACAAGTCATCTATGGATTTAAATTTATCAGTTGATGCTTCAGGTACCTCTGATAATTCATACTCTTTAACTTCAAATTCTAGGCCTTTGAACTTTACCTTTCCTTTTTTACATTCATATTTAACTACTTATACCAGCTCTCCATCAGCTTCAATCTTTTGTCTTTTAGTTGTTTCTGAGCTTTCTTCTTCTTCTGTTTCCATGGCATCTGAAAAGGTTATTTTACCTATTACCTCTGATTTTCTTGCAATGGGAGTGACTATATATGTTTATTTTATCACAGCCAATGTATTTTTATGTGAAACTTCTGCATTCTTTATTGGTGAAGTATAATCCATCCAATTGAATCTTTCGGTCAATCCTTCTACAACCTGGTGCTCAAAAGCTTTGTTTTTATTCATTTTCCTTCTTTGTGAGATAACATGTTGTGTATCATAACTAACATCAAAATATTTCTTAAAATCTATCTCTTGTAGCAGACTTTCAACTATAGGCAGTCAAGATTTACTTTTTATGATAAAAGGCCCAATCACCCATGGAAGTTTGATTTTTGAATCCTTTTTGAAACTGATGAAGTGTTGTTTTCTACTATCAAGTTATGTCTTTCTAGCTCTAAATAAAACAACATAAGAGTAAGGAATGGAGGAAAAATATATAGTTCATGAGTGAAACCATACACCTGATGATAGTATGTTCTTCTAATAGGAACGAGTCCCCTATTTTCCTGTCTGGAGAAAATTGTAAAGACTCATGCATATGTGGTAACACTTTGGGTAATTTGTTCTGAAATAATACCTTATATACCTCTGACATCAATAAATTCATGTATTTGAAGAAGTCACTATTGATTTTTGTTGTAAGCATCATTTCTGGGAGATATAGGTTTTCTTCATTGAAAAATAAAAACATCCTGATCAAATATGATTGAAATATGAAGTTCTTGGTATTATATAAATTCACTAGCTGAGAGTGAATGATTTCAACTTGGAATTCATCAAATTTAAGGCAAGGAAGTTGGGGAGACTGAGACTCGGTGTTAGTTTTTCTAAGTTATTTTAATTAGGATCTTTATGTGAAAGAATAACAAGAAAAACAATACATCAAAGATGCACAAGAGACACAAGACACAAATATTTTCATTGGGGAAAGCATTAAGGAGAAAACCCTGCAAACTTCCTCATAATAGTTATGTCACAAAGATGAGATGGCAGGATCATAACCCCTGGACAATATGTCTACAGCTCTATGTCCCTCATCTTGCTCTCTCTCGTAAAGCACACATGAGAGATGAAGTGAAGTGTGTGACAAATGAGGAGGGTGCCTCCCTATTTATATTCTTCCGTTGAGTTGCTAACTCAACCAATAGATCACTCAAGTTACTTGTGGGGTCGAGCTACGTAATAATACACATCAATACATTTTACTTTATTTAACCTGGGTTCTATTGCTCTGGCATACAACGAAGGGTTTACCTCAGTTACCATACATAATGATGGCATCCCCAAAGGAGTAGCATACATCCTTGATGTAGGTACAACAATATACAATAGTAATATACATCATAATACATTCCGATGTTACAATTACAACAACACTCATACTGTCTCATGTTGATTTTAAATAAAAGAATCATAAAAAATCCAGTAACATATATATCTGTGTATAGACCTAAGAACTGACTTATCATTGAAATAACCAGCTTTGTTTCTTCATTGAAGAGGTTGGCATTTGAAGGAAAAGGTTGGTCAGCAAGGGACACATCCAGTTTGAAACACTTGGAGAAAAAGGGTTGTTTTTCCTCAATGGTTGCATGTCTGAAGGATTGGATTAGGTCTTCTTTGTTAAAATATTATTGGTTTAGGGTAAATGAAGGAAAAAATATGAGTGAATTTCATATGAAAATGGAATTAACAGGGCACAGGATCTTGGTTTTAGCTGAATCCATTATTGCCCTCTCAAAGGAGGAGTAATTTGATGCACACCAGTCAATAAAGTCTGGGAAATTTACGATTTGTTCTGGACAGAAATAATACAAATGGGACTGGAAAATGTCATGTAATTCAGTGCCCTAGAATTTAAAATCATCCAACTTAGTTTTCAGTTGGTGAATAGGGTTGAAAGACAAAATAGTATCAATTATCCTGTCATCTCTATCTTCGAAGACTTCATCTATTTTCTGAAATTCCAGGGCCTGAGCCTCAACTTCTCCTCCACTATCCATTTTTAAATACTAGTATACAGGTAAAAACATGGCCTACCTGGTAACCTGAAGGTTGGAAGGGTACCTATTGTACTTGTCTTTGTCCATGCAGAAAATGATTCCTTCTCCCAATGCATAAAAGACAAATAATATTTGAACAAATGCCTTTTCCTTTTATAATATTCTTAACATACTGGTTTTGGGATCTGTGGAAGAGGCTTAATTTTCTGTTAGTGGAATTCTTTCTTAATTCCCATGCATGTCACAAGGGAGCATCCTTTTTTGTACATGGATTCAATTCACCTCTCTTTTTAACCATCGATATTGATCACCTGTTAATATTATCCTTCCCTTATTCTAATTCATAACCTATTATCTATCCTCCTTGCACTTTCCATTAATGGACCCTCTAGCCACCATAGATCTACTAGACCCTCATTTCCCACCGTTGATCTCATCTCATGTTTAATCTGCACCTTTATTTCTAGCAACTCCTTTTCTTTTTAAAACGGTGTGTAACTTCTCCAGACGGATCAACTAATACCCACTGATCTCAACCACCTGCAATCATGTCCGTTGATCAATGATGATCTTTAACAATTCCGTCAATCTCCAACTTGTCACCTGTCATGCATGTTTTCCCAGTCAACCCCATCTCCACCATTGATCTTATCCATCATCAATCTCCACCATCGATTTATGCCAAGATTTAAACTTTCTACTCATTCCCGATTTATCTTCTTTCATGCATCTTCCAACAGTGGATTCTATCTACGTCATTTATATTTTTTCCTTTAATCCTCCATCATAGATCTGAGTGGGTTGTAAGCATTTTTCGTTGATCATTGAAATTTACTTTTCCGCACAACTTTGCTCAGCGGATCCATTACCTATCATATATCTTATTCATCTAAATATCTAGACCATTGAAACTTTTAACATATACCATAGGCACTATTTTTTCATTTTTTATTCTTTTACCTACCTTCACCTATGTTTTTATGAGAAAATTAAGACTTTAATCTCCATTTTATCACTTATCTCATTACCCTTTGGTCATAGTGTTAAATTTTTCACATTCCCTGCCCTTATTTCATTTCAAGCCTAATTATTTCCACTATTAACCATAACAATGCTAACAGTTGGCTCCAATTGGGGATTCTATCCTCCCCGTGAGGTAGCAAAGAACTTTCAGACCAATGCCAGTTTTATTCTTTGTACAAAACCTCTTCAAAAACTTAAGAATGAAAATTTCTTTTTCCTTTTTCTATAAATAAATAAAAGAAAATGACAAATCTTAAAGATATTAGGTCCTTCTCTCTGCGCTTTAGTTTTCCATCTGTACTGACCTTTCAATTAAATAAATATATACAACTAATATAAAAAATTACCTTCCTCCTCAATACAAGTAATGCTTCATAAATATTTCATTAGTGTGGCCTCCTTTAATTTGAACCCCATTTTAATGTTGTAGAATAAAAGAATCATCTCCTCTAAAAGCAACAATGACATATGGCCCATTCCACAAATGATAAAACCTCCCATGTTTGTTTTCCTTCCTTGCATCCCACTTTAAAACTAGATCATCAACCATAAATTGTTCTTATTTAACCCTCCTGTCAAAGGTATTCTTCATTTTTTCCCGGTGTACCTGCACTTTATCATAATCATTTTCCCTTACCTCATTTAATTTAATGATCTGATTTATTCTATGTTGCATGTGATTTGGTTCTTACTCATGTTCCTGTGGCATCTTTATTATAGGAAAACCTAAATATACTAGAGATACCACCTCTACTCCATATACCAATTGAAAGGGTGGCATGCCAATATTTCTTTTATTGCTTATTCTATCTGCCCATAAAGCATACTTCAATTTTATGTTTCAAGCTCTCTTGTTATTCTCCAATTACTTCTTGATTAGCCTTACTAAACTTTTATTTGAGGATTCTACAATCCCGTTCCCTTGAGGATAATATGTAGTGGACTCATTTAAGTTGATATGATATTTGTGTCAAACATTTATCATTTTTTTAGACTCGAAATCTTGGGCATTATCAGTTATAAGTCTCTTGGGACATCCAAACCTTGACAAAATATTGTTTTCCAAAAAATCCATAACTACAACATCAGTAGCCCTCCTGGTAGGTATATATTCTATCCATTTGGTAAAGTAATCAGTTGCAATCATGATCCATTTATGTTGACCAAAGTAATTTGGGTTAATTTCTCCAATGAAATCTAACCCCCACTACTGAAAAGGTGCCTCTACTGAAATAGGATTAAGTGGCAATGGAATTAACTTCCTCTTGCCATCAAATATTTGACACCAATGACACGTTGTGATCCCTTTATAAACATCATAAAACATGGTAGGCCAATAGAAACCGGTCCTCAAAATGTTATGGGAGTCACTTTCCAAGAATGATGCCCTCCACACACTCCTTGGTGAAATTTCTTCATAGTCTATTGGGATTCATTCTCCACTAAACAATTCAGAAATGTAACACCCTGGTTTTGACCCCATTTGCATTAAAATGTATATGATGTAAATGGAGTTATTTAATCATGGTGTGGAGCTCAAGACAAAATCCCCAGCATTGATTTAGCATTTTATGTTTCGACAATTAAAATCGATGTCGATGGTATTTCATGCTAGCCAGGCACATTAGAATTTTGGATATCATGTAAATATGCAATTAATAAAAATACCCACAACTAGCTATGTCGATGCAACATTAAAGAGATGGGGGCATGATTTCACAAGGAATATGGAGGGAAAATATTCAAACCCTTCATCCAATAGGGTAAAACCAAATATTAAAGGGAAAACCCATAAAGAAGTCAACTACCCATTTTTTCTTTTGTGCCCAATCATTCGTTTCTTCTAGAAGTGGTTGAGTTAGTTAATGCATGGGGATGGGAAGAGTATGGAAGTCAAATTCAAATTTGGGAAGCCACCCATTTTTTAAAAATGTGTTTTTTGATTTATGGGCCCTTCATTTCCTCACGCAGCTGAAGCTTGTTGAACTCTCTCCTTCACATTTTATGCAATTACATTCATTTCCATGGATGGGAAAACTCCTTTTTGTTTTGCTAAGTGAATGTGTAGCAAAGATTCATGATTTGAGAATTTGTATAGGATGTTTTGTCTCCCTCATGCAGCTAGATCTTTCTCTGCATTTTGCTCACGTTTTTATGTTGTTTCCTTATTTTTCCATGCCCAGAAACTCATTTTTAGCTATGCTCAATGGCTCGAAAGGTAGATCCATGATTTTGGGGTTTATTTCAGTCTATTTTTCTCCTGCAATACCCATGGACGTTTTGTGAAATCGCATTATCTCGCTGAGGGTTGTTTTCCCTTTCACCGAATCATTTTTGTTGCCAAGACTGTTTTTCTACAAGAACGGCATGTGTATTTTGTTGTTGTGTGTACCCTTGTGTTTTTTTGTTCTGTAAATCCTTTCTTGGGTCTGAACTGTTAGGAGTGGAAGATGGAAGAATTGGATTGATAAACCTAGTGGAGGAAGGAACCTCATAGAGAGATCAAGAGGGGTTGGTTATTTTTCTTTCCACACCTTGAAGAGCACTAGAAGGGAAGTCATAGCCCGAGGGACTGTGTAGCAGAGAAGGGGATGTTTCCTTATATTGGGTTTGTAGGTATTGAGAATGTTGGTCTCCTCTGGGTAGACCTGGGTTTACTTTATTGTACCAACAAAACCCCTAGCTCACTGGCCCTTTCGGAAACAAACCGCAGAACGGCATGAAGTCTCACCCAAAGTGATCCTAGATGGGGTGGCTAAAGAATCAGGTTTCCTCAACCAGGTTCTGTAGAATCCTAGGTTCTTTGACTCTACTTAACCAGCTAAATCTCTCAGCAAGGGTTGTTTCTCTCTTCCTAGCTGACTCTGCTATGGGACTGACTCTTATCACATCATAGCTTCTAGGATGATGTGCAAACTTTCTCTTTCGCTCGGCTCTTAACCTGCGATATCTCACACCGCAGCCTCCCCGACAGTACAATATCACCTTTCTACACTGTAATATTTCCTACAGTAAGAGGATTCCTCCCTGGGTATAATAGCTCAGTTAACCTTCATTAGGGTGTCAAACAACTTTGCTTAAGCTCCTACAGTTTAACACTCTTAACACCTATTACACTCAACTCGCTAAACTAAATATACAAAAGTCACTTAACACTGTAGCTGTTAGCTGTCGTGAATCAAGCACTGATAAACTCATATATGGAATACTTGACACATTCAACTCACATTTAACCTTCCATGTTACTGTAAACTGAAGGATAGCATACATACATTCATTAACTGATAAGAAAATTTCATGTAACAGATAACAGATAGCAAATAAGTAAAGCACAATCACATGGAATAGTCACACAACACATGGATGTTACGTGGTTCACTTCTAGGGGGGAAGCTATGTCCACGGGAACTGTGTTTGTATTATATCTTGAGAGAGAGTAAACACAGTTCCATTGCAACCTCTTATGCAGCTTGAGATCTTCTGGGAAACTCCACGCACACAGTCGCGACCCTTCTCTTAGATCTCTTCTCTTCCTATAATGCTTTCTTCTTACAATATACTCCTCCTCTCTCTCTCAATCCCTGTGGATTATTACATTCATGCTCAAGGAGTCGGCCACTGGTTACAGTAAGATAACTACAGACTGAACACAGAACCAGAGCTCGACTCTTCCTCAATGTCTCACAATACTGACGACAGCTAGTCACAACCCGACTGACCAACCAACTAACTAACTACTAACTGGCTAACTGACTAACTAACCCTTCATAATAAAAAATACATGCTTAAATAGGTGGCTCGAAGGTCTCACCATGATACAAAACTATGGACCTATCCCAACAGTAACCCAAAACCCTAACTGTGACAGTCGGCCTATCTGTACTTTGTACTACCGCTTTCTGGTCAAACCACAGCTTCCTACAGTCTTCCGCGATTTTTGGCGTTGATCGTGGGTATGGGTGCCGCTTCCTCAGTCGCTCCCCTTCTATCCTTTATATTTAATACCTCGGCCCATTGCTCCTTCTCCATTTATGAGGGTAGCTAATCCATCCTGTCGTCGCTGCTGCCTTAAATGCAGTGGTTGAGCTCTCTTCTCGACCGCTTCAAGTACTATTTTCTTTGACTTCCTTGTTTCGACCACCGCGATTTCCATCCCCCAATCCACGGCAGGAATTGCACTACAACGTCGTACCTTTATCGCATCTCTTATATCGCTAGCTTATTGGCATCGCCAAAACTGTCTTTCCTCCAAAAATTGTCCATCTTCTACCCAAAAAATAGCAACTTTTCCTATAGCTGCGGGGCCCTGCTCCAACAGTCCCCTAACACTTACTTATGGCTTGTCCCCAAGCCACTAATAGCTGGCTTGTGTTTCTGTAGCATCTCCTTGGCTTCCTGCAAAGTCCTTGCGAATCTCTCCCTGAGTCCTGCGACATATTTGTAGATAGCTTCGATACAATCTTGTGCCGCTTCAAGCATAACTTGACTAATCATGGAGTCTTCTGTGTTATCAATTACACTCTTGCTTGCAGTGAACTCCTTGACCTTCTTCTCAACCGCATTGACCAGCTCTGTGATTTGTTCCTGATATGGCTGAAGCATATTATTGAATTGTATCTCTTTTCCTCGCAACCTCTGTGCTTCCTTCTACAAACGGTTCATCTCTGCCATCTTCTTCATCTTTGCAAGAGCTCCTAAGCTCTTGACTTCTTCCTTTATTGCTATTGTTGTATTCTCTATGTTTTGGATGCTCTGCTGCAAATCCATTCTATCTGGGAGCTCTTCTAGCTCCGACCATGTCTTCGTTGCATCATCTAGCAATGACTCTGCATCATCTATGTGACACTTCATCTGCATTGAAGTGGTTCTAAAGGCCTGTGCCCTTGCTTCCTTGTCTGCCTCAAGTGTGCATGGTGCTCAATCCTCAAGCTCAACAATATGCGCCTTGTGGTCTTCCTGCATCTTGACCATTGTCTCTTCCAGAGACTTTGCTCTATCTACAATTCTTCTTACTTTCTTCGTTAGTGGTAAGGAAAACTCTATGTTACACTGGGGTAAATCCAATGTGATGTTCTGCAGGACCTGACTTAGATCCTGTTCTCTTTCTTCGTATTGTTTGAGCTCCTTCGCCTTTGTCTGAAATCCTGCGGTGAGCTGTGCATTCTATTGTCTCAGCTGAGTTTTCTGGTTATAAGTCGCAAGCTCTTTATCCCTGAGCTCTGCGGCTATTTGCTACTGGATCATCTGTATTTAATCAACGGGGAATTGTGCCATATTGACCTCGATAGGTTGTCTAACCTGTATCTGCACATCAATCATCGAAACAGGGAATTGGATGCTCCCTAGCGGTATCAGCACTGTATTGGTGCGATCCTTTGCAAATACTTCCTCGTGGGAAATCGATGGTGTTGAGATTTCTCCTACTATCGCCTTGATGGACTGAGTCTACGTCATGGAATTCTTCTCAGTTAGTGCTTTCAACTCCAGAAGTTGCTTATCTACCATGCTCTGCAGCTTGTCCTGCGATGTCTGCATTGCTTGAAATGAGTCCCGCATCTCCTCCTACAATCTCGCTGCGATGAGATCATAGTCATCCTCTATTAGTGTGGTCTGTGTAGTTGGCATTGAGGATTTGACTTTTTTCCTCTTCTTTTGTGCTGTTGGTGGCACTTCTACTGCATCTTTCCTCTTGAAACCCACCTTATCTTTTCCTTTGTCTAATGGATCTATCGGTGCAATTTCTGCTGGTGTAGTTCCTGCTATGGCATCTTCTAATTCCTTCTTCCACTCTTCATCAAAGCCTTTGATGACATGTTCTACATCCTGTGTTGTCATCCTGAATAATCCAATAGCCCAGTCATCCTTTCTAAACCCTTTTGGCCTCAGGTAGATTGTATGCATGTCCGCAATGAAAGCAAGCTGAGTGTGATACATGTGAACAACCTCTGTGTTGATCCTTGGTGTGTCTTGGATGAATTTCTTCAATAGCCTATAGTATTCATAGAATACTATCATATTGATATTTTTCTTGGTTGGATTGTTGCTTTCCCATAAGTTCGCATATCGTGCGCCTCTGCACTCTCCGCTTCATAGCTGTAGAAACTGGGTATGGGGCGTCTCTCTCCACCCGACGAATGCAAATAATATAACCAGCCATGAGAAGTGGAAGGGGTGTTTTGGCTCGTCCTGTGCTACCAAACAATCTGCAAGAAAAATATTTAATAAAAACAAACACCAATTAAATTGTTCACCTTCTGCGACCTGCACAACAAGGTGAATTACTGATCCTGTGACTTCTTTCGGGTGAACTTTGGTTAACAGTCTGCCTGCAAGCAGACTGGCTATAAATTTGAGTGTATTCTACTAAGCCTGTGATTTCATAAGCCCAACCTCATCTCTGTAGCTTATATTTGTTAACTAGAAGCACTAGTAGCTTAGTATCCTTGCTTTTCCTTGATATATGTGTTTGAGGGTCCTTACCATTATTGGACAGCCCAGTGATGCGGTGTATCAAGTCGACGTTCAGGTCAACCCTATTACCCAGCCAGAGGTAACCTCCTTGTACACAGGAAAGTAGCACACACACCACGGCATTAACCTCTGTACCTCATCCAAAATGTGGTATTTTCAAAAAATTGAGCAAGCCTGACTACTCAAGAATCTGGACATGTTCCATAGGAACAAACTCATCTACACCAGTCCTTGGGTTCCTCTGAACCATAAGATACTGATCCGACTGAAACTGAGGATATGTCTTACTATCTCCAAGGTTATAGTCTGTAAATTTGAGAGCAGGGACATATCCTAACGGTTCTCCATCTACCTTTACGCAAGGATCAATCGGCCGTAGCGAAATAGGAAACCTAGCACCCTTGGGAATGGTTACCTCTGGTACATCCTTGACTCATGGAAAAATGTATGTTTATACCATATGAAATTCTTCTTCCTGCTCTGGACTGGACTCTTCTACTATCTGAGCTTGAGTCCTCGTCCTTGGCATCTGCCTGACCTGTGTTGCACCTAATTTCACAATCCTGGGTGGCGTCGTCATAGTAAAGTCGATGCCACCATGCTTGAATCGTCGCACGGTGTCTTCTAAAGGTTCCTGCTCGGACATAAACCTCTTGGTGCAATACTCTGGACTGGAAATGGCTGCGAAAATGGGGAAATCAGCACTTTGTAACTGGAGTATCTTTGCACAGGGAAAAATCTTACAAATTACTCTATAACTCTCAGAAATCGCAAAAGTAACCCTTCTGCTTGAATGATCTGTGTATTTGTAATGAAGGAGATAATATCCGAAGCAACGGTCACTTAGGCTGGACCCATTGGCAGAATTTATTACATGGACAAGACAACAGCCCGCGCCCTCTCCTCATTAACTGCTGAAAACCTGTTCAAATTTCCCTCGAAAATTGTGTGCAAGCGGCGGTCTCGACCAATATTTACCAAATATAGGACAATGTATACCTGTCATATCTACATTAATTGCTTGTCAGAAGGAGAAGTGACTAGCCCTCTTTCCCTTTCAAAATCATCTTTGCAGCACGGGGAACATCACCTTGCTGTGATGTCACACCGCATCGCCCTGGACCAAAAAGTTGGCGTGAAACTCCACAATGTTCAAAAACTCCGCAATCGTCCTATGTCTTGCACAAAATAAACTTTCCTGCTGCAATTCCTCCAACTTAGAATTTTTTTCACCTGGTGTAGACTAGTTATGGGTGCGATGCCTCCTTTCAACTACACTGGACATATGCACCACTTAGTTCTCTGAGTTAGGTTTGGGAGGTGGAGTGGCTATCACTATAAAGCTTAAGCCTACTGCCATTAATCAAAGTAGGAACAAGTTCCCCATTCAGTTTACTGAGTTGAACGGCACCTCCTTCTATGACTTGCTGAATCTGATATGGCCCCAGCCAATGGGTCTTGAACTTCCTTCGAAACTTAATAAACTTGCTATCATAAAGGAGCACTAGGTCTCCTGTCTGAAAAATATTTCTCTTGATGTGC
This sequence comes from Pseudotsuga menziesii, assembly GCA_001517045.1. Classification (NCBI taxonomy): domain Eukaryota; kingdom Viridiplantae; phylum Streptophyta; class Pinopsida; order Pinales; family Pinaceae; genus Pseudotsuga; species Pseudotsuga menziesii. Next base: position 252,845 of record LPNX010039134.1, on the reverse strand, counting down.
CTGTCATGCCAAGATTTTTCTCGTGCCTTCTGCACTTTTTGATGAAATCCTGCGATGAATCTGTCTTCTTCTAAGGCAAGCAGCTATGCTAATCTTTCATTCATCGTATCTATATCAGCCATCTCGGTAATTTGAGCAATTCTTAAACTGGAAATAATATATTCCATAGGCATAACAGCCTCTTGTCCATACACCAAGATGAAAGGCGTGTGTCCTGTAAGTTTCTTGCATGTAGTCCTATAATCCCATAACACAGCATTTACCCTGAGGTCCCAATCATCTCTTTGGTTGTTACAGATCTTAGTGAGACCATTTTCTAGAATCTTGTTAAAATTCTCCACTGTACCATTAGCTTGTGGGTGGTAGGGAGTTCTCTTATGGTGTTGTATCTGAAATTTCTTTGGCAAGGCCTCGATAGTGTGATTCAGAAAGTGTGTGCCTTGATCACTCATCAAAATTGCTAGACATCCAAATCTACTTATGATGTTTTCAAAAATGAACTGTGCAGCTGTAGCAGCATCACAATTCCTTACTGCTTTGGCCTCTGCCCACCTGGTGAGGTATTTTGTTCCTGTGATGATGTATCTTGTACCAGTTCATTTCCCTGGTGGGTTGATAGGACCCACAAAATCTATAGCCCACTTGTCAAATGCCCGCAACGTAATTTGTGGTCGCAGCGGCATTTCATCTCTCCTCGAAGGTTTTCCTACCCTCTGGTAGATATCGCAACATCTACAAAACTCCTTAGTGTCTTTATGCAAAGTAGGCCACCATAATCCTGTAGCTAGAATTTTTTGAGCAGTCGGCTTTCCTACGAAATGACCTCCTGCGGTACCTGAATGTGCTTCTCTAATAATGGCCTCTTTCTCGTGTGGCATAACGCATCTGTGCAGGACTTCATCTGGACCTAACTTATATAAATGTCCTACGATCAAAGTGAAATATGTTGCTTTAACAACTAACTGTTTCTTTTGCTGCTTAGTAAACTCAACTGGTGCCCACCCTGTAGTGAGAAAGTGAATAATATCTGTGTAATACTCATCTTTGATCTGGATAGAAAACAATTATGCATCTAGCAGATTATCCTCTAGATTACTCGGTTCTTCTCCTGAGTCTATCCGCGACAGATGATCAGGTCCTGTATTTAATCTTCCTGGTTTTACAATAATTTCAAAATCATACTCCTGAAATAGGAGTAACCATCTATAGATCCTTCCCCCTAACACTGGCTTATTGACCAAATACTTTAAAGCGGAATGGCTAGTGAACATCTTGAATGGGGCACCCAACAGGTAGTGCCTGAACTTCTGTAGAGAATACACCATAGCTAATCCTTCTCTTTTTGTAGTGGTGTAGTTCTTTTCTGCGGTAGATAACTTTCTGCTTGAGTACACGATAGGGTGATCGATACCCCCTTCTCCTGGCTGTGTTAAGACAATCCCTAGTGCGATGCCAGATGTATCCACATGTACATGAAATGGCTTGTTCCAATCTGGAAATACTAAGATGGGTGCTGTAACCATCTTCTCTTTGAGAGTGTCTAAACTTTGTTGGCATTCCTCATTCCATAGGAATTTCACTTCTTTCTTTAACAGCTTTTCCATAGGTGCTGTGATCTTTGCATAGCCTTTGATGAATTTTCTATAATACCCTGTATGACCAAGCACTGTCCTCAATTGCTTGATTGAGTTGGGTGCTGGAAGATTTACAATGATGGCAATCTTTGCAGGATCTACCATCAAGCCTTGTCTGCAAACAATATGACCCAACAAAATACCAAATGGTGCACATAATATACATTTCTTCAAGTTAAGAGAAATCTGATATTGCCTACATTTTTCTAACATGAGCCTTAAATCTCCTATATGCTTTTTTATTACTCCAAATACAGTCCAATCATCAAAATAGACTTCTAAGAATTTATGGATGTATTCCTTAAAGACAGCAACTACTACTCTAGAAAAAATAGCTGGTGCATTTTTAAGACCAAAGGGCATTACCGTATACTGGAATGAGCCCCATTCTGTCACAAAGGTGATCTTATGTCGATCCTTTGGATGGATTCTTATCTGGTGATAGCCTGAAAAGCCATCGGTGAATGAGTAGATCTCTTGTCCTCCCACATTGTCTAAAACTTCATCAGTAAAAGGTGTCGGAAATGGGTCATGAAGTGATGCATCATTGAGTTTGCGCAAATCGACACAAATCATGATTTCTCCTTTAGTTTTCTTTTCCTGCACAACCATGGGACTAACCCATTCGCTCTCTTCTATTGGCTCAATTATGCCTGCTGCTAGCATCTTATCAATCTCATCCTTAACCTTTTCTTTGTAATGAGGATTTAATCTGTATGGACACTGCTTAACTGGCCTAGCATCCACTTTCAAAGGTATCCTCATGACTCCCAAATCTCCTACTATTCCCTTCATCTCTATAAACTTAGTGGGAAATAAGTCCTGATAGTCATGTAACAAATTTGCAATGTGTCCTACCGTTTCATCATCCCAATAGTATCCAATAGAGGCAACCTTTGGTTCTGTTTCTATGCCAATATTGATCTTTTTAATCTTAATAGGCTCTGTGACAGCTGGAATATCTAGCTTTGGTTGATCAACTTCGTGAGCCCCTTCTGACTAAGGAATGTTGATACTACGAGGATTCTCATCCTCATCACTTGGCTCTTCTGCGAAGTTGTAACACTCTAGCGTGTGTTATAACTGGATGGCCCAATCAGGCTGAGCATACACCGGTAGGGTACAGTCATCAAGTATCTTAGTCTTTATAGTCTCTAGAGCCTGATCAATGCTTGCATACTCAGATTCAAAAGTGAAAGTGAGTAGAAAGTTGTCTATCATAACTGGCCATGTAATGGTTCCTATGTGCAACTCTTTCTCAGTGTACCAGCTCCTTGGGACTATGTCTAAAGTGTGACTGAATAGGTGAACCCATTCATCCTCTGGAATGTCTGACCAATTCTGTTCACAAATCTTAATATGTGACCTGGGGTCACTTTCTCCTGTATATTTCTGCTGTAAATGATCCTTGTCAATAGAGAATCTGATCGCCATCAATCTCCTAAAATCATCCCATGATGAGATATTTTCTTTATGTGCATGCCACCATCTTGCAGGTGTGGCTCTTACTGCAAGGTCAATAACTACCATCCTCTGCTCATTAGGGATTTCCCGCTCAAACTGCTGTAAAAATTCATTGACATCTGCTAATCCATCAAATGACGGAATATCCTTAATCTCTGTTCCAATCCATCGCAGTGACTTAGTCATAAATGCACATCTACGAGATGAAACTTCATAAAGTCTATTTTGCCAATTTTCTAAACCATCATCCGAATCTAATGTGCATGAGCTATCACATCGCCAACTAATATTTCCTTCTGTGGTGGGATTGATATAATCACTCTGGTTAGCAGTCATCTGATAGAGGCTCTCCATGTTATGCACCTCTTCCTCTGTTCTGATAGGTTCAATGTATCAAGGACCCTAAAAAGGATCCAATGGTGCAATGACTCGAATCTGTTTATCCTCAAAGGTCATTTGTCTTTTATTCAAATTGATAGCATCCATGTTATCAAATGCCCAATCAATACCTAATAAAGCTGGATATGGTCTGCTATCACCAATAATTTCTATGACTTCAAAATCTGCAAAGCTGCGAATTCCATCAATATCGACTGGTACTTGCGATAATCGAACCAGTGGCAATACCCTCTGCTGATTGGCTAATCACAGATGGATAGGTGATCTAGCTAACTTAGGGCTACCCATCTGTTCCCATGCCTGCTTGGTAAGAACATTTACCTCTGATCCTAAATCTAGTATTACCTCATCCATTTCAAACTCTCCAATTTGTGCTGTGAGTCTCATTTCTCTTCCTGTTCTTGTATGGCCCATAATACTATGAACAACACACTGCGTACTGCTCATGAAAGAAGTCTGCTGATACTGATCTATGATGCGTTGAAGCTCTTCTATGGCTTTCTCATTTCTTACAAGTTTCAAGCAGCTCCGCAGGAAGGATTGTACACTTCTTGTCAACTCATCCTCTTCACACCTTCCAGATGTGGTAGCCTGCAATATCTACACAGGACTAACTCCACAAGGTTTTTGCTGTGGTACACCCCTACAAGGCAATATCTACGATCCTGATGGTGTAGGGTCAGTAAAGAAAGTTTTAGCTTGCTGAAATATTTCTTTGTTCTTCTGCAGGTCAAGTGGTGTAGATTTATCAGTGACTTTATGCACCCACTTCGGACCTGTATTCTTTTCGGCATCCTACGATGTCCTACTAGTAGAAGCACCACTGTGAGTCACAACATTGACTCTTGGTTCTGGTTCTTTCTGCTCAGCAGCAATAAGATGAATATTCCGGTTTACTGCTGGCTTAGGATCCTTAATCTTGGCTATCAAGATAGAACATTCTTCTATAGTATGATCATAGGACTTTCAATACTTACATGTTGTAGTAGGGTTCTGACAATCCCTAGCATAATTTCCAATGGCTCCACAGTTGTAACAAACAATCGGTCCACAGCCACGGCCAAAGCCTCCACCATGGCCTCTTCCTCTGAATCCTCCACCACGGCCATCATGAGTCGGTTCATGCTGTGGACCTGCTACTGGTCCTGATATTTCTGACTGGACTCTGTAGAAGTCATCTTTTCTCTCTATCATAAGATCATAATCTCTGCAATTATTTTCATCATGTCCTACTGACTTACAGAAGTTACAGTATAAATTCTTAGGAGTTTGTACATACTTCTGAAGTAAGGGGCATTCCTGTGGTCTATGTCCTCTTTTTCTACAGATTTCACACCATGGCCCTTGATACTATACTAAGGGGTTAGGAGCCCCACTTGCTATATACTCAACAAATATTGGACAGTTATCTTTGGTATGGCCATGTCCTTTACACTTTGTACACCATAATTCTTGTTCAACCTCTTTCCCTTTCTGTTGTAAAGGAAAGTATCCTATGGCTAGGGTTTAAGAGGCCATCAACGTACTGGGGTTGAAAGAGAGATGCACAATGTTCAGCAAGCATATATAGTCAAGATCAGAGATGAGAAAGTTCCACACCTGACTAACTGAAGGCTGCTCCAAGCTTTCTCTTCAATCCTCTTCTTGCTCCTCTCGCTCCAAGAGACCTGCAAAACAAGTTATACCTTCCTCAAACCATTATGACCACATATAAAGAAATGATAATCAAATAAATCTGAAACTAACAATCTGATTAACATCACAATCTGATCATAAACAGAGATTCAATCACACATTGAACAATGATTTGGGAAGGAGAAGGACATCACATTTTTATTAATCTTGAAAACAAGTACAAGTATACCTTCTCTTCAAGTTTGGCACCTCACGAAACCTTGATCTGGTTCTGCTGCTTCTCTTCTCCAAACAACTCAGCCTCCAAGCTCTGCAACATAATGGGCAGACCTCCAGGGAAAAGGTGTGGGCAAAGAGAGTCCCGATTCCTCCATCATAACAATGCAGAAATTCAAGTCCCCTCTCATGGACCTCCCTACCTCTATTTATATGATTAAGAAAGAGTTAGCGGCGAAGACAAAGTGGTTACAACTGAAGGAGTCAGTTGCATAACTACCCAAACTAACTCAAATTATATATTTTTATTTTTTGATATTTTAAAAGGAATTCGTGACTTTCATAACTGAACAGTCGCGAATCATTCGCGACTTTGCCTTAAGGAGAGTCGCGAATGGACAAAAAACGCATTTTTAAGGTATTTCTGGGCATTTTCAGACTTTGGTGTCTTCTAGAAAGTTTTAGCTAATGAAAATACCTTTCCAACGGTGTAGAGATGAGGTCAAATGGATTACAGAACTCAAGATATGGGTCCTCCAATATAGGTGTCTTTTCAGTGACTTTCAATGACTTTCATGAAGTGTCATCATGGAAATGTCGACATGCGACGGGATCATGGGAAAGTGGTCACAGGCAGAGAAGTGTCATTTTGAACTATAACAGATGCCCCCTAATGTGTGAGGTTAGAGGGGAAGACGATAGCTGAAATACATTATAAAGGAAACAGCTGAGTATGGAGAGAGCAGAGAATCCAAGATCGAAAGGCTCGAGTGAAGGTACCTGAAAGAGAGATAAATGTCATAAAAACTGATCTCTGGCACATACATGTCCATATACAAAACATCACCATAAAGATAGGTGGATCCAACATATGTATAACTGATGAAACTATAATGGTCGCTCAATATGAAAAAATGTGCCATATCAAATCTAAAGGAGCCATGGCCACAAATGAACAAGGTGGAGCCATGCTCAACAATCGATCATAGCCACAAAAATACAAGGTGGATCTATGTCTCAGCAAAATGTCATATAAAGTATAACAAGGTCTTGCGCAACTTAGGCAATAGCAAAAGATGAAAATGCTACTGTCGGCCCCAAGGTCTTCAATCCAAACCGCCCAAAAAAGGTACGAATCCTAACCATGCGAATAAAGGAGCTGAAGTCGAACATGGAGGAAACCGTTTGATTACCGGTCAATAATGAGAACCATTAACAAACGCGAGGGAAACCACCATTAATGAAAATGGTCCCCAAGGTACCTAGTACATTCTAACAAGTGTGATTACAAGGACTTGAATTCGAACACTTGAAGAATCCATCGAGTAGGAGACATTAAGGTATCCCCACTACCCAATAGCGAGGGAAATTGCCATTGAGGACAACAATTCCCAAGGTACTGTCATAAAACTCTAAATCTCGTCCCCAGAGCAAGATTTTTTGCATTCGATAGGAAGAGATCCATTGGAAGGAAGGCATTAAGGCATCCTTCATCATCCAACATGAGGTAAGTGAAAGACTAATTGGATTTAGAATTGGTACTGAATTTCACAAAAAGGGCCACTGAAGACATGATGTAATGAACTGATACCAGGGAATGGCCGACACAAAAGGTGAAGGCAATTGCAGAATGGCCGACAAAGGTTTAATCCTTGAACAGTGAGCATGACACAAAAGTGACTTAGGCAGCTTTTGAAATGAAATAAGACCAACGAAACAAATCTATAATGTAGGAAACATTAACAGATTCCCCATATAATTGGAAAAGATACCAACTGGAGGAGTAAGAAACTCTGAATCAGGATAAGGTCAAAAGACTAGGACCCAACTGTTGATAAACTCAAAACTGGTGCTTTGTTCAAGGAAACAAGACTTGCTTCCATGATATAAAAAACATGGAAATAAACCTCCCCTTCCCCTCTTTCTTGTAAAGGTTTAACAAGTCCAAGAAAGCAAACTCGGGACCATCTTCATTTTTGGCAAGCTCGAAGAAAAGAAAGAAGAATGCTTGATAAGGCACTGATTCGTGGACTTTACGAGCCCAAACTAGTACATGCTCGACGGTGTTTTCATAGTTTAGAGAGTCTGAACACTCCAAAGAAGACTCCAGGGGGGTCCTTTTTCGTACAATTTAGTCTCCTAAGGATGAAAAAGTATTAAAAAAAACCAAAGAAGAACTCTCTTAACTTCTGAAGAAGAAAAGGCGCACCTTTTTTGTAATTAGTGAGGAAGGTCCGAAAAAGGTTAAATTACCACCTACCCAACGCTCCTTCAAAAGAAGCATATAGCATGAGTTTTACGAGTGTGAAGGAAGGAAAGATCACTTGTAAAGATCCATTTGATTACGAGAAATGAGGCTTACAACAATAAACTCGATGCTTTGTTCTTTAGGGTTTAACGAGCATGACAAAGACATAAAGTACACTCGGAATCTTTTTCATGTTTTGGTCCAGAGCACGAAAAAGAGAAAACTAAGCTCATACCGGGGGTTCCTTTTCCATAAGTTTAGTCCCTCAGGTCCAGAAAAGTGATAAACCTATGCCTGAGAATACTCTTCTCAATTCAAAAAGAAGAGAGAGGGATCCTTTCTCGTATTATTCCACATGGTCTGAGAAAGAGATAACCTACCACCAATGTGGATGCCCGTTCACATATTCTTAACGAGCCTGAACGGACAAGTTTACTCAGCAGTCAAGTCTATTTTGAGGAGTCAGACTTGGGCCTAAAGAAACTCAAAATCTTTCCCGTGAAGTTTTAACGAGTCCGAAAAAGTCAACTCGCAACCTCCTTACTGTTTTTAACGAGCTCGAAGGAGAGCAGAAAGAATGCTCTAAATGCGAGGAGACGAGTGTCATAGACAGGCGAAACTAGTTCCAAGTGCAAGGAACAAACCTATGCATAATGCAAGGAAAGTGAGCAAGATAAGGACACTCAGGGAACATCTCCTCAAGGTAAAGGGCGTCAAGTTGAAAAGGTAAAATTATACAAGGCTTAGTGATGATGAGAACAAAGATGAGGGCTTATACAACGAGCTAAAAGTGTGGAAGCCAGCATCAGGCTCAAAAGGGCAAGCAAGGCACATGCAAATGCAACTACGACTTGAACAACAATGTGATTCCAGTAAACAGTTGTGAATCCAACTACAAATCCTGTCTCCAAGAAACAACAACATCAGGATCATATTCAAAAGAAAAGATCCGATGCGGGTCACTTTGGCAGAAACACATGTGACTTTGCTATCTTCTATAAAAGGTAAAGTCAAGGCAGAATCAACCGAAGAAGATTCTATAGAATCAAGGCTCGAGGGTTTATAATCTTCCAGATCAACCTTAGAAGGAGAGCAAAGATCAACAAGGGAGATAGAGTCTGCAAGAACAAAATCAGTATCACAGGAGTTGAAAAATTCATAAGAAAAATCAAACTCATCAGGATCACTGACTTGCCGCTTGAAGGAAGAGTCAAAAGACTCAACAAGGCCAAAATAAGAAGACCGATCCATGGGAAAATCAATCTTACTAAGCAAATCAGGGTTAGACTTAGTCACAACTGAACCAACATCCAAAATAAGGTCAGACTGTATCAAAGACTCTAGGAAGACTTCATCCAAAGGAAGGAGATCATCTGAGATAGGACACATGTCTAAACTTTCAAATGGATCAACAGATTGGAGAGAAGGCTCTATAGTCTGTATAGGATGACTCACCTGGTCAACTGTTGGGACCAAGTCCCGAGAAGGTAAGCAAGAAAACAAAGGTTGCTTCTCAGTAGCAATTGAACACAAAAGACATGAGGCCACATAGTTCACCTGTGGTGGGGTGGTGTCTACAGAAACACTGGGAATCAATAAAGGAAAGACCTAGTCTCTAGGTGGGTCAGGAGATGGATCAAGAAAATCCAACTGATCAATAGTGACAATTTCTTCGCCATGATTAAAGTACATCACACGAAAGAATGTTGACACCACAGCTTGCATGGCATAGACATAATCACGTCCAGGCAGCATATTAAAGTCCAAGGGGTCTTCTATCACCATGAAGTCAACTAAGACGGTCTTCCCACCCAAAGTAACAGGTGTTTGAGCAAGAATTCCCAAGGCTACACAAGTTCTTCTATCAAACACCAGTAACTGACTAGCAGTCGACACAAGGTTGGGAGATCCCATGCCTCGCCAAGCACGAGCAGACAAAATACTAACTGAGGCTCCTTCATCAACAATACAACGAGCAATCGTGTAAGGTTCAACTTTGACCTTTATCTGGAAATCTACAGCGGAAGGAAGGCACGGCTCAACTAGGATATCCCAATCAAAGGAAGCAATCCGAGAGCTTGGTGGGGGTTGATCCGAAGCAAGTTCAGTGCCCCCTTGTTCAGTAAGTTCTGAACTGGCAATGAAGAAAATGTGACTAGTAGACACTTCACTCTCCAAAGGAAGAGTGGGGTTGATCGATATTGGAATCGATTCAACAGCTTCGTGAAAGTCACTCTCTGAAGGGAGAGTGGGATTGACCAAAGATGACATTGGTTCAATCACATCAGGATCACTCTTCGAAAGAAGAGTGGGATCGACCAAATCTGAGATTGGTTCAACCACTTGATCAACCAAAGGTTGAGTAGGTTGTTGAGAAACTATAGGTTGTTCAGGAGAAGGAAAATCTTGAGTCTTGGACCACACTCTTCGCACCTCCACAATAGCAGGGCACAGGTGAGTAAGATGATCTCCCTCGCATAACATACAAGGGAACTTAAGTTTGCACTTCAAACGACCAGTTTTCTCAATGGTGTCAACATGACTAGCAGTGGCTGACTGTTTGCTCTCAGCATGACCTGCAGAGGCTAAGAGTTTGCCCCCAGCATGAACTACAGAGGCTGGGTAACTGGGTCCAACCTCACTAAGAGAGGCTAGTTGTTGAGAGACTTCAGGATGTTCAAAAACAGGATGACCATGAATCCAAACTCTCCGCACCTCCACGATAGAAGGGCATTTATAAGTAAGGTGGTCTCCCTCACAAAGCTTACAAGGAAACTTAGGCTTGTGTTTTGAACGGGTAGTCTTTTCAACAGTGTCAACATGACTCACAGTGGTTGACGGATTGTCTTCAGCATGAACCACAGAGGCTGAGAGACTGCCCCCAAAATGACTTGCAGAGGCTGAGAGACTGGGTCCAACATGACTTGTAGAGGTTGGACAGGCACCATCAACATGAACAACAAAGGCTGAATGGTTAGGATCAACATGCTTTGCAACAGTTGAGTGTGTGCCCCCAACATGAACCACAGAGGCTGGGTGGATGGATCCAACATGCATGGCAGAGGTTGGATGGGGAGGTTCAACATGAACAATAGAGGTTGAACGGGTGCCCTCAGCATGAACTGCAAAGGCTGAGTGACTAGATCCGACATGACCTGAAAAGGTTGGAATGATCCCATCAGCATGATCAACAGAGGCTGGATGGTGAAGATCAACTTGACTTGCAGAGGATGAGTGCTTAAATCCAACATGACCTACAGAGGTTGGATGGGTGCCCCCTACATGAACTGCAGAGGCTGGGTAGTGAGGTTCAACTTGACTTGCGGAGGTTGAACAGGTGCCCCCTTGCTTATGTGACTTCTTCCTATTCCTCCTTCTTTTACTCCTTTTATACTGTCGGTTACTAGTATCAGTATTTTCACCGCATTAGGTAGAAGGAGGAGGAGAATCAACTACAGGTGAAGGGGAAGCAGTGTTTTGATGCTCTTGATATAAGGAGCTTACTTGAGAAGCATCAGGATCATTCAGGATAGTTGGAGTGGAAAACAACCACACCGGTAGCCCTAAGGTGAATCCAGGTAGATTCAGGGTGGCCATCAAGGGAACACCAACATTCCCGGTGAGAGGAATATCACAAGGAGTTCCCAGCATGGGGATCTCTTGGTTGGTGTTCAAAGGGGTGCTAGCCATATTTTCAAACTAGGAGATGAAGTCTGAGGTTGATAGGCAACCAAAATTACAAAGCACACACCTAAAGGCACACTAAGTACAGACAAACCACACAGCACTCACTAAAAATTCCTAAAGCCCAAACAGACAAACAGGTATAAGATATACTTTCCAGAAGAAAGATGATAGACAGTTACTTGGCGTCCTTGTAGATGTTCTTAGGCACAAGCGGAGGAATCACCCACCTCCCTCCCACACTTTCTACCAGGGTTACCTTCCAAGTCCGTCCAAGGTCAACCAAAAATAGCCTTCCGGTGTACCTATGTATGAACCTTAGATGTCAAAGAGACTAAAGACTACCTTAACTATATTGACAGTCTGGGGGGATAGTCGTCAGCCGAACTCATACACATGGGCAGGGTAGCTAAGCCTGAAACTCTGTCTAGGACAGAATCCCAAGATGCGTAAAAGTCCTGAGTTATGTTTTGACAAGGATTCGGAGGGTTATCTCCTCTGTCCAATCCTCCACGCGGCCTAGTGCTTAACTCCTATTTGAGAGGAGCTTCCCAGATACAATCAATGTAGAAAAGGATTTACCTAGTGATTGGCCAACTATGTCTGAAATTTTAACACTTGTGGAGAGTTAAAAACTCCCTATCCCACAAGTCTAGCCTAAGCTAGTTGGTGTATGACCCTATAAAATAAAACTTACTAGTAATTTTTAAAATTATATCGTTTATTTTAAGGTCTGTTTTTAGTCAGAGGGTAAATGGCATGAAACTTATGTGGTGTTTTGACTCCAAAGTTGAAACAAAATGACTAAACAAAGAGAAATGAACTGCAAAAATCAAAAACTATTCTCTTTTTCTTTTTCAAATAGAAAAATTGAAAGCCACAAAAGAACAAATTCTTTTTATTTTTATAATTTTTTCAAAAACAATGATATGCCATGCAATCTAGGCTAAAAACCTAATCTATATGCATATAAAGCAAACATGTGTTTTTGTCTTTTTCTTTTATAAATGCAAAAGAAAAAACATCCTATCCACTAATGCAAGCAAGTACTGAAAGCAAAGCAAATAGACAACTACTCTACACCCCACAAACAAACCCTAGGTTTCCCTAAAGTTATATATCAACCTCACTTGAAAAGAAGGCTTACAAAGGTAAACAAGCCAACAACTTTGGAATGAAGAGACTGAGCAAAAGGACTGACATAAACAAAGGTCAACAAGTCCCAAGTATCAATCTAAACCTACAAACAAAGGCTGCTCAGTACCTTGTCCAACAACGTCAAGCCAAAGAAGGAGGTAGGGGGGGAAAGCAGCAAAAACAAGTATAGGTTATTTTTAATTTTCTTTTATAAAGGCAAAAGAAAAACTACCTACAAAACAAAGTATGCAGATAATAAGAACAAAGAAAAAGGAACTTTGCCATACAATCACCAAACAAACTCTAGAAAGAACTAAAGTCAGTATAAACCCTACTTGGAAGGAAGGCTTGCATACAAGACAAGTCAACTATGTTGGCATGGTGAAGTTAGCCAACAAAAAAAGAAGGAAAACAAACACCAACCAGCTTCTGAAATCAAACAAAGATCACTAACAGAGGCTGACTAGAGACATAAGCCAAAAATCAAACCAAGCAAAGAAGGTGGGGGAAAGAGCAAAGAACAAACCCTAATGCTATAAAAGGCTTACCACATAGATAAAGAACAAGAAAAAAATATGACACTAACTCCCTTGATTCATGCACCTGCATAGGACTCTAAAATACCTACCCAACAGCCCACAAACAGAAGAAAATTCACAAAAAAATGAGAAAAAACATTGTTTTAGGGGCATTCGCGGGTTGCACTACAGACAAGTCACGTATCATCCGCGGGTTGCTAATACAGAAAGTCGCAAATACAAGCATATGCGGGTTGTATAACATGCAAGTCGCGAATCACTCGCAAGTTGCCCGTATAGGCAGTCGCGAATACAAAACCAGATCCGCGACTGTTCAAGCAAGCAAGTCGCGAATGGGTGGAAAAATTCCAAAAAAGTTCAAACACTGCCTTAGGGAGGCAGGGGAGGTGTTCTATCAGAAATATAAAGTATTCCTAAGTGGCAAGAAGGACCTGAAACAATGCAAAAGACTGAAAGAAATCAAGAGAAACCCCAAACAGACAAGGCTCTCCCCAGCAGAGTCGCCAGTTCTGTTGTAAAGGAAAGTATCCTATGGCTAGGGTTTAAGAGGCCATCAACGTACTGGGGTTGAAAGAGAGATGCACAATGTTCAACAAGCATTTATAAGCAATATTAGAGATGAGAAAGGTCCACACCTAACTAACTGAAGGCTGGTCCAAGCTTTCTCTTCAATCCTCTTCTTGCTCCTCTCGCTCCAAGAGATCTGCAAAACAAGTTATACCTTCCTCAAACCATTATGACCACATATAAAGAAATGATAATCAAATAAATTTGAAACTAATAATCTGATTAACATCACAATATAATCATAAACAGAGATTCAATCACACATTGAACAATGATTTGGGAAGGAGAAGGACATCACATCTTTATTAATCTTGAAAACAAGTACAAGTATACCTTCTCTTCAAGTTTGGCACCTCATGAAACCTTGATCCGGTTCTACTGCTTCTGTTCTCCAAACAACTCAGCCTCCAAGCTCTGCAACACAAGGGGAAGACCTCCAGGGAAAAGGTGTGGGCAAAGAGAGTCCTGATTCCTCCAGCATAACAATGCAGAAATTCAAGTCCCCTCTCACGGACCTCCCTACCTCTATTTATATGATTAAGAAAGAGTTATGGGTGAAGACAAAGTGGTTACAACTGAAGGAGTCAGTTGCATAACTACCCAAACTAACTCAAATTACGTATTTTTATTTTTTGATATTTTAAAAGGCATTCACGACTTTCATAACTGAATAGTCGCGAATCATTCGTGACTTTGCATTAAGGAGAATCATGAATGGACAAAAAATGCATTTTTAAGGTATTTTTGGGCATTTTCAGACTTTAGTGTCTTGTAGAAAGTTTTATCTAATGGAAATACCTTTCCAATGGTGTAGAGATGAGGTCAAACGGAGTTACAAAACTCAAGATATGGGTCCTCCAAGATAGGTGTCTTTTCAGTGACTTTCATGAAGTGTCATCATGGAAATGTCGACATGCGACGGGATCATGGGAAAGTGGTCACAGGCATAGAAGTGTCATTTTGAGCTATAACACTTTCTTAATCTCATGTAGCTGTAAAGTGATATTGGATAACTGATTCTGTAAGTTTGTCATACCTGCACTAGTCTCAGCTAGAGGTGAAGCCTCTAGTCTCATTTCCATCTCCAATTCTTCATCCTGCATATGGAGTTTATGTTGCATTAGTGGAAGTCTGATATGAGGGAGTAGTGCTGTGATGAACCATTCCTTATGCTGCTCCAGTGTAAACTCAAAACTAACTTGGTCTATAAGAGCTTTAAATTTCTGATCGACATCCCATATTGACTCTATGGGTAATTGTTTAATGTCTTTAAGTTCTGTGATACAATGTGACTCAGACTTGGGTTTCTTAAATTCCTTAATCATTGCGGTTCTGACCTCTGCAAGTGTTCTGTTCTGCGATGTTGTATACTTCATATACCATGTTAAAGCTCGTTCTCTAAGTGTAGTGGCCAACTGGACAAGCTTAGTATTGTCATCATGGATCTGTTTAATGATCCATACAACTTCACATAGGAACCAATATTGTTCTGGGTCTTCTGCCCCTGTACCCCGGTAGGTAATTTCATGTCATCCCCCATTCTATTTCTATGAGGTGGATTCTGATTTGTTGTATCACTACCACTTGGCGGTGTAAATGTAGGTGGTATAAAGGTAGTATGTACTGTGTGTGAACTACTAGATGGAGTTCCTGCAGGATTATTCTGAGTCCCGGTTTGTTTCTGTGGGGTATAAGGGTGGTAAGGGATACCCCCTATTGTTTGTTCTCTATTATTTTGACCTTGTTTTCTAGTACTGTCTGAACTGTCTTCAAAGAAGGAAGATATAAAATCTACTTTATATCTCTTACTGCTACGTGTACATCCAATTTCTTCAGAATCACTCTCAAAATCTTGTGACATGACACTTACTTAACTTATTCATCTGAGAATATATCTATTACTCCTTTTCAATACAATAACGTCTTAAGGAACATATTTAAAGAGTTCAAGTACTTACCACGATATCCTTTGATTTAGAAGTACCTCTCTGCTTTGCTAAAACTCTTTCTTTGATCAACTGCAAACTCTGTAATGAAAACTTCCAGCAAACTCGCAAGCCAGAAGTCTACTGCCAGCGAAATGGGATTATCTACGCTCTTCACGGTGTGAATCAGCTCCAGTGTCCAAACAATGTTTTGCTTCTTCTTGAATACATGCTTATCATTCAACTTTGACAACCAATCGTACAACTCATTTGCATAGGTCACAAAAAATATTGCATGCGGGTCTGTGAAGATATGTTTCTCTAACTAGTCCTCTGTACTCAGCCTAGGACTCTTGTTTTATTTCTCCACAAATTCTCTTTCCTTAGACTCAACCCACTGGTTAAGTTCTTCTTTAGTAGGATTCCAACAGAACATTAGCTCTTTAATTTGTTCAAAACCGGCAATGGAAGCATTTGTTGGTCTCCTCTGTGCAGACCTGGGTTTACTTTATTGTACCAACAAAACCCCTAGCTCACTGGCCTTTTCGGAAACAAACCACAGAACGGCCTGAAGTCTCACCCGAAGTGATCCTAGATGGGGTGGCTGAAGAATCAGGTTTGCTCAACCAGGTTCTACAGCATACTAGGTTCTCTGACTCTACTTAACTAGCTAAATCTCTTAGCAAGGGTTGTTTCTCTCTTCCTAGCTGACTCTGCTGTGGGACTGACTCTTATCGCATCGCAGCTTCTAAGATGATGCACAAACTTTCTCTTCCGCTCGGCTCTTAACCTAGGATATCCCACACCGTAGCCTCCCCGACAATGCGATATCGTCTTTCTACACTGTAATATTTCCTACAGTAAGAGGCTTCCTCCCTAGGTATAATAGCTCAGTTAACCTTCATTAGGATGTTAAAAAACTTCACTTAAGATCCTACAATTTAACATGCTTAACACCTATTACGCTCAACTCGTTGAACTAAATATACAGAAGTCACTTAACACTGTAGCTGTTAGCTGTCATGAATCAAGCACTGATAAACTCATATACGGAATACTCGACACATTCAAGTCACATTTAACCTTCCATGTTACTGTAAACTCAAGGATAGCATACATACATTCATTAACTGATAAGCAAAGTTCATGTAACAGATAACAGATAGCAAATAAGTAAAGCACAATCACATGGAACAGTCGCACAACACACGGATGTTACGTGGTTCACTTCCAGGGGGGAACATTAGAGGAAATTTCAACTCAAAATGGGCCATTTAACTTTTATTCAAATTCCATGTCATCATGTGTTATCCCATGAAATTGCTTTAAATTTGAAATATCGTATAGGTCTTAAACACTTTTTTAATATAAATTTGGGGATAGGTATCATAAAAAAAAACTACTTTTTTGTTTGTATTTTTTACATATCTCCTTGTGTTTTTACTCAAATTTCGATTGGGAGAGCTCGTTGGATGTGGAATTAAATTCTGCATCCAACGAGTACCCACTCGGCATACTTTTGATGGACCTCGCTACCCCAAAAATAAGAAATACCTGAAAAAACAAAATGATGACATCATCATTTCATTTTTTCTGGTATTTCTTGTTTTTGGGGTAGCGGGATCCGTTAAAAGTATGCCGAGTGGGTACTCGTTGGATGCAAAATTTAATTCCGCATCCAACGAGCTCTCCCGATCGAAATTTGAGTAAAAACACAGGGAGATATGTCAAAATACAAACAAAAAAGTAGTTTTTTTCTTTTCTTCCTCCAAAATTAATAAATATTATTTTATTATTTTAACTATTATTTTATTAGTTCATTTTAGGAGGCCCATTTTGAGTTGAAATTTCCTCTAATGGCTACGTCCACGGGAACTGTGTTTGTATTATATCTTGAGAGAGAGTAAACACAGTTCCGCTGCAACCTCTTATGCAACTTGAGATCTTTTGGGAAACTCCACGCACACAGCCAGGAGCCCTTCTCTTAGATCTCTTCTCTTCCTATAATGCTTTATTCTTACAATATACTCCTCCTCTCTCTCTCAATCCCTGCATATTGTTACATTCATGCTCAAGGAGCCAGCCACTGGTTACAGTAAGATAACTACAGACTGAACACAGAACCAGAGCTCGACTCTTCCTCAATGTCTCACAATACTGACGACAGCTAGTCACAACCCGACTGACCAACCAACTAACTAACTACTAACTGGATAACTGACTGACTAACCCTTCATAATACAAAATACATGCTTAAATAGGTGGCTCGAAGGTCTCACCGTGATACAAAACTGTGGGCCTATCCCAACAGTAACCCAAAACCCTAACTGTGACAGTCGGCCTATCTGTACTTTGGACTGCCGCTTTCTTGTCACACCGCAGCTTCCTGCAGTATTCTGCGATTTCCAACGCTGATCGTGGGTATGGGCACCACTTCCTCAGTCGCTCCCCTTCTGTCCTTTATCTTTAATACCTTGGCCCGTTGCTCCTTCTCCATTTATGAGGGTAGCTAAGCCCTCCTGTCGTCGCCACTGCCTTAAATGCAGTGGTTGAGCTCTCTTCTTGATCGCTTCAAGTACTATTTTCTTTGACTTCCTTGTTCTGATCGCCATGATTTCTGACCCCCGATCCATGGGAGGAATTGCGCTACGACGTCGTACCTTTATCGCATCTCTTATATTTCTAGCTTATCGACATTGCCAAAACTGTCTTTCCTCCAAAAATTGTCCATCTTATACCCAAAAAATAGCAACTTTTCCTGTAGCTACGGGGCCCTGCTCCAACAGAGAAGGACAAGTCGTATCTTGTGTAGGTGTCCATAGTTATGTGGTTGATCTCACTAGCTTAGCAATTCAAACTTTCCACCTCCTTAGTAGTCTGATAAACCCAACAGTGTTTGGCTTGGCCGAGTTTGATGTGTCTTTGGCTGTGTGTGATAATGTCGTTGTTCCCTTATTCCTTGTGGGAATCATGCCCATCTCAAGGGTGGCAGTGATGTTGATAGATTGATGAGAACATTGGCCTATGGTTGGGTGGAACGTTGCAGCAAAATAGTTGGTTGCAGGATAACTCTTTCTCAAGATAAGTATTTCCTTGTGTTTAATATCTGTAATTGTATTTTCTTGATAAATTATTATGAACTTGTTGAATGTAATGAATGAATGTATTTTCTTTCGATGTATATTGCATTATGCATCTATGTATGTATGTTTTTATTTCAATGAATTTGTTCATTTATGTTCATGGGGATTAATTTCCTGTTTGATAGTAGCAACAGTGCAGTCACATCCTCTCCATCGTAGAGATGAGAGGAGGGGACATGACAAGCAAGATACCCCATGGGTATTTCTAATATAAATATGGGTTCATAATGAAAAATTTTGCAGCCTTTAGCTTCATTGACCTGGCTCTAGTTTTACTTAATCCTGGAGGCACCTATAAATTCTACAAAACATACACATTGTCACTATACTAAGGAGATAAAGTGAAATATATGATCACCTGTAATCCTGAATCCAATTGATTTGAGTGATTAGACAAGAAATTTAGTTGTTAGGATTCATTATTTGAATCAGTCATCATCTTATCTAATCCATGTCCTTTCAATAACTTTGTAGACTTAATTTATAAATCATACTCCAACAAGACTGCTATCCATTTTTCTCTTTTTCCCTTTGGATCAAGCTGAGTAAGAATGTTTTTCACCACATTGTTGGGCACATAAGAAATGATATGACAATGCAAAATACATACCCTAAAAAATTTCAAATACTTTACCAATGCATAGGACTTCTTTTCCATAATATCATATTTTAATTCTCTATATTTTAAGAGAATCGGCTATCTAATTTTGCATTCTGGGAATTACCACGACTCTATGCTTAGTGAAAACATTTCCCATCATATCCAAAACTTCATTTCTATAGGCTCGCATCCTGGGATGTTTAGTTTGATAACTACCATTCACTTTATTAACCACTAATTGTAAGTCTCCAAAAGCATCTATTCTTCTTTCTTTTAATTCCTTTAAGGCATTTAATCCTAGTAACAGAGCCTCATACTCTGCTACATTATTACTACATTCAAATGGCAAATTAAAAGAATATACTTTAGAATCTCTATTTGGAGAAATAATCCAAAAACCGGCACCAGCTCCCTCCTTTCTTATTGATCCATCAAAGTACATTGTCCATAACCCCTCATCATTATGTTTATGCTCCAATGCTTCTTACCTCTTAGAAAATTATTTATCTTATGTTATTTCATCTACTACTAGTTATTCTTGTTCAATATGAGAATCATTGAAAAATATAGAAGATCCTAGATCAGTATCAACATCATATATAGGATGCTTGTTTGATTTATCTTAGTTTCTCACTACATATGCTAATATTTTTTCCCTATATAATATTATATGTTCTCCAAACAAAGGAATTGTTGCATAGGACATGTCCATCTACAATGTTCCTTTGAGCTTTAAATCCCAAGATATTGATAACAACATACCAAATTTTGGAGGAATATCATCCACTACCACATCCATGATAATACTTTTAGCAGGAATCAACTGTGCAAGAGTAACTAAAATATATTTCATTACCCCCAAACATTTCAGTTTCCTAAATTAAAAGGAAAAAAAAATGTTTATAGGGCCTTGTGACTTCCAATCCTAGGATTTCTACCACCAATATTGGCATGAGATTATAAGATGCACCAGAATCTAACATAGCATTATGTAAGATCATATCATGAACATTAAGGCTAACATAGAAAGGTGGTATGCCTTCTTCATTGGTATCTTCAATTCTAGGACCAAGAACTATTGTTGGGGCATCATCTGTCAATTCTATGTATCTGTCTAAAATTATCTATTAGTTCTTACCATTCTAGTAATATTTTCTCTATATTCATTTTTCTTCAATCATTCATTGAAGGGAATGGAAATATTTATCTTGAAAATTTCATTCTGTAAACTGAAGGAGGAAACTGTTATGTCACTTTCAATTGGCATTTCTTTTTTAATTTCTTTTAAACAATCGTTTTAATTCTCTGGAATCTTTTGTTTTTCTTTTTCTACATTTTCTTTACTGCTAGAAGGATTATTTGGAGAGGGCCTTCCTTATTTATAACTACATATCTACTTCACAAATTCAATATTTTGTGAAAATCATTTATAGCATTTTGATACTCTTTTTGGTATTTTTATGTCTCTAATTCAAGGGCATTACAATCATATTCCTAAGAAAACATATTATGTTCCTCTTCTGTAAGATAAATTTCAGAATCAAGATCATCAAAATGGTGAATATGATTATCCATGGGATCATTCTCTTCTTCATCATCCACAAAGTTTTCTGGAAATGGTGGTCTTATCTGTTGAGCCTCAGCATTCCTTGGATTCATTTGATCTCTCTGTCTAATGTGGAGGAGGAGTTAATATAAAATTGGTATTCCTGATTTATGATTCAGGTTGATCCCTATTTGGAGGCCTATTATCCAATGTGTAAATTGAACCCAAGAGATATAACAATTACACTCACAAAATTGCTAATCAAACATGCAAAATTCACACTAAAGGAGACTGAAATTGGAGCATAACACTGATCATGTATTCAATAAGTGTACAATAGACAACCTTATGAAGTAATAGGCTGATAAAATATATAATTACATGAGATATTCGAATGCATAAGGATGCCATTCGAAATGGTTAAAAAGCAGGCTTACTAAATCTAGTCAAATCAGCCATAGGTGCATAAAGCAGTTTCCAAATTTACCAAGATGCTCACGAATTGGCTAAGTCAAGTAGGAAAGATATGGAGGGATGGAAACACAAATCATACATGATTTTATTAGGAGAAAAGTAGGGAGGGTTATGTGGGAGAAAAACAAGTCAACTACACCTAATCTAGCTTTTCCTTTTGCCTTAAATCTCAATAAAATAGGCATCTTTTTAGAAAAAGCAGATATGCGCTTTGGAGGATCTAGAATAAATAAGAAATGCTAAATTGGGTATCCAGGATGTTTCCCAAGTGCTCCATGATTCATTTTTAGCATGTGTTGACTTCTAGTACTTTTAGAAGGCAACTAGTATAGAGTGGAATCTAGGAAACTAGGTAATAAGACAAAAATAATTAAAATTAATGTCTATGGTAGGTAACTATGGGTTGATTATTCTAACACCCCCCCTTAAGCCTGAATTTATGAGTAACTATCAGAAAAATATAGGGCCTAGCAACAAGGCTTAGTCACCCTTTACATACTGCTTGTCTATACAACCAAGGGAAGAGGCCAAAACCCAGTGGGAAAATCCTCCCTTAAACATGGACAGGAAAAACAAAATTTTTGGAACTCTTGTCATCAATCATGTTTCACAGCGTGATTAGAAATCCCCAGCAGTGATTTGAGATTGCTGAAGGTCTTCTCACAAAAAAATTTGGTGAAGATGTCTGCTACTTGTTCTGGAGATGCACAAAAGAGTAGATCACTGGTGCCATCATGCACAAGCTGTCTGATGTAATGCATATGGATCTCAATGTGCTTGGTTCACTATCTCTGAACTGGACCATTATAGATTCAAATGGTGCTCTGATTATCACAGTAGATAATACTTGAAAACTATGATTCGAAACCACATTCTCCAAGTATCCCCTACAACCACAAACATGGAGTTGTTTCATTTACAACTCCTCTATACTCTACTTCTGTAGATAAGAGTGCTATGGAACTCTGCTTCTTGCTTGACTAGTTGATTGGTCCTTCTGCAAGCATGAACACATATCCTGATGTAGACTTTCTATTTGTGTTTCCACCTGCCCAATCACTGTTAGTAAACCCAATCAAGTCAAGATTAGATTTTGCTTTGTAGAAGATCCCATGAGTTCTTATTCCTTGAACAAAATTTAGGATCGTTTTAGCTTCTCTACAATGGATCTCATGATGCTGGTCCATGTATCTTGAAGCCACACTAACTACATAATATAGATCAGGTCGAGTGTGTGTAATATAAAGCAAACACCCAATCAACTTCCTATACAGTGTATTATTTACCATAGGAGAAGAACCTGCTTCTTCAAGCTTAACTCCTAAAAGGAATGGAGTCTTGCTTGGCTTGCAATATTTCATGTTGAACTTGTTCAGAAAATCCAGAGCATACTTGGACTGATCTACTTTGATTCCATGTTGGGATTGATCAATTTCGAGACCCAAGAATTGGCACAACAATCCCAAATCTGTCATAGAAAATGCATGGTTCATTGCATCCTTCAAGGAGGTAATATCTTTCTTTGAACTTCCTGTAATCAGAAGTTCATCCACATACAAGACAATAATCATCAAAGAACCATGAATCAGCTTAAAATAGACATTAGGATCAGACTTGCATCGAACAAAACTCAGTGATAGCAAAAAGCCATCAATCTTGGCATACCAATCCCTGGGGGCTTGCTTGAGCCCATGCAATGATTTCTTTAAGATGCACACTAAATATGGATTATAAACAAACCCTTCAGGTTTCTTCATGTAAATATATTTATTGAGATCTCCATTTAGGAAAGCACACTTCACATCCATGTGATGTACCTCCCACTGCTTCGAAGCTGCAATTGCTAGAGCTAGCCTTATGGAGTCCATCTTTGCCACTGGTGAAAAGGTTTCACTGTAGTCAATACCATGTACTTGTGAGTATCCATTCACTACCAATGTTTCCTTATCTTTCAAAGGTGAACCATCAGCAACAAAATTAGTCTTGAAAACCCACTTACATTGAACTAGCTTCCTCCCTGGCGGAAGATCAACCAATTCCCAAGTGTTGTTCTTCTAGAGCAAATTGAATTCTTCTTTCATGGTTGTTTTCCATATTAGATCATCTTCTGAATATTCATTTCTTTGTGAATCTGATTCAACCATCAGATAGCACTTCTCATCAAATAGAGGATCTTTAACACAAAGAGCACTCTCAAACTGAGATCTAGTCCTCCTAGTGTCACTAGGATTTCCAACTAGTTCCCCAGCTACATGAATGGTATTTTCTGCCCATTTTGGTATTGTAGTACTATTAGGATATGAAATCAAATCATCATTATCAAACATATCATAATCAGCAAACTTATTAGTCTCTCCACTTACAATCAATGGATCCGGTGGTGAAGAAGACTCTCCAACTTCAACTGCTACTAAAGGCTCTTCCTGGAACTGAACACTTATTTCAATGAAATATTTGTTGGTGCTCAAGTTGATCAGCTTGTACCCTTTTGAATATTTATAATACCCAACAAATAGGCACTCTTGGCTTTGGGGCTGGAAATCCTTCCTCTTTTCAGTTGGAATTCTAGCCCAAGCCTTTGATCCAAAAATCCTGAAATGGGTCACATTTGGCTTGTGCCCACTCCAAGCTTTGAAAGGATTGATACCATCAAGATGATTATGAGGCACCCTATTTTGGATATAGGATGTACATTTTATAGCCTCATCCCAAAACTTTGGCGGCAAAGTCTTAGCCTCCATCATGCAGGTTGCCATCTCCTTCACTGATCTATTCTTTCTCTCAGCAACACCATTTTGATGTAGTGTGTAAGGGATTGAATGTCGCATCTGAATACCTACATATTTACAATACTAAATGAACTTAGACTTGACATACTCACCACATTGTCAAATCTGAGGATCTTGAGTTTCCTCCCAGACTGGTTTTCAACCAAGGCTCTAAAGACTTTGAAGAGGTCAAAAAATTCAGACTTATGCTTTAGGAAGTAAACCCAACAATACCCAAAAAAAGTCATCTATGAAGGTCAGTGCATATTTGGCTTGACTCATGGACATATGAGGGAATGGACCAGCAATGTCACTATGGATCAGATCAAGAAGTGCAGAGGTTCTCTCATGACTAGCTTTCTTATACTTGTGCTCTGGGTGTTTTCCTAGGATACAACCTTGACAGACTCCCTTAGAAAACTTGATCTTTGGTAACCCTATGACCATATCCTTTTCACTAAAATCAGAAATATACTTGTAGTTAAGATGGATAAATCTTTTATGCTAAAGCTTGCTTGCTTCATTAGCATGAATCAGAAGAGCAAAGGGATTTGAGTAGGGTAGAAAATGGGAAAACTTGTACACCTTCGAAGTGTGATCTACAACACCTTTTGCTATGACTTTACCATTCTAAATATCAGTGATTTCAACATCATCAGGGGAGAAGATGACCTTCTTTGGAGACCCAGTATGAGTCATCTGATACACTAACAAGAGATTAGAGGAAATACCTAGAACATACAACACATTATTGAACTTACCATGGTTAAGATCAATCCTTCCCTTTCCCAAACTATCAGTGAGAGAGTCATCTCCCAAAACTATTGGTGGACCCTTCGACATGTCAAGAGAGGAGAATATATCTTTTGTCGAAACCATATTTCTAGAATCTCTAGTGTGTCTAATGAAGCTAGGTGATCTTGATGTGTCAGCAACCAAGGAATGTACTCTCTCTCTGTCCTCTAAATTTGATCATCCTTCCCTTTTCTTTGAGCAATCAAGAAGGAAGATGTTATTCTTCTCCAGTAGTTGGGTCAACATGTCAGTTTTCGTTTTCATACAAGAGCTCTCAGAATGATAGCCCTTACTGTAGTATGACCACTTTCTCATTTATCCTTTGTTCGTCTTCTTCTGGGAATTCTTCTTCAAACCTTAGGGCTCCTCTTGAGACTTGTTCTTGTCTCTCTTTTTCTCAAGTGGATTTTTATATTTTTTCTTGCTTTTTGAATCCACCTTTGAATCTCTAGCAGCCAAATATTGGTATTTGGAAGTTTTGATGGTGCCCATCATCACCAACTTATCTTGCTCTTGTGTGAGGGATTCCATGAACTCTGCAAGATTAGGCATCTTCCAGGCTCGAGCTATCAACTTGGTGACATGGAAGGTCAAAAAAAACACTAAATAGTCAGGACCAAGATTAGAAATTATGGCCAAAACTAGTTGCTCTTCCTTCTTTTCGATCCCACACTGTTTCAACTGCAAAACAAGGGCCTTAACCTTGGAAAAGTAGAGTTGCAATTACTCGAAGCTATTGGAACTCAAGGAGATCAGCTCATTCTCGATTTGATGTCCTCTCATCTCATATGTATTTCCAAAAATATCTTCTATATCCTCCCACACTTCATTAGTTGATGTAAATCCATCAAGATGGAAGAGTATGTATCTTGAAATGCTCAAACACAAAAGACCATAGGCCGCATCCCTCCTGTTGTGCCATTTAATTTTCTCTGTAGCTGCATTGGGATCTCCCTCTGTTTCCATAGTTACCCTATAGAGAACTTTCTCTCTCAACAATATCTCCATCTTATATTTCCACTCAAATAAATTGAATGGAGTCAAGATGATCTTTTGAGATTGGTCCATAGCTCAGAAATTGTGCCCTCCAGTCAACAGAATGCGCTCCCAGTCAAGATGTCGAACCTGCAATAGAAATAATAAAGGAGAGAAATAAATCTACAAAGGCTCTGATACCATGTGGAAATTTAAACCAAGAGATAGAACAATTACACTCACAAAATTTCTAATCAAACATGCAAACTTCACACCAAAGCAGACTGAAATTGGAGCATAACACTGATCTATATTCAATAAGTGTACAATATCCAACCTTGTGAATTAATAGGCTGACGAAATATATAATTACATGAGATATTTGAATGCGTAAGGATGCCATTCTAAATGGTCAAAAAGTAGGCTTACTAAATCTAGTCAAATCCCCCATAGGTGCATAAAGCAGTTTCGAAATATACCAAGATTCTCACAAATTGGATAAGTCAAGTAGGCAAGATAATGAGGGATGGAAAAAAACTCATACATGATTTTATTAGGATAAAATGAGGGAGGATGATGTGGGCAAAACACAAGTCAACTACACCTAGTCCAGCTTTTCCTTTTGCCTTAAATCTCAATAAAACAGGCAACTTTTCAGAAAAAGTAGATATGTGCTTTGGAGGATCTGGAATAAAGTAGGCATGCTAAATTGGGTTTCCGGGATGTTTCCCAAGTGCTACATGACTCAATTTTAGCATGTGTACACTTCTAGGACTTGCAGAAGGCAACTAGCATAGAGTGGAATCTAGGAAAGTAGGTAATAAGACAAAAATAATTAAAATTAATGTCTATGGTAGGTAACTATGGGTTGATTATTATAACATCCAATGCATTAATCTATCCATTAACATCTCCATGGTCTTCATCATTATATCAAATTTAACATCAGTTGAGGAAGAAGTGGAGGCTTGATTTTCTTCCCTAGTTTTTCTCCTATCTACTTCTGCTCTTTGTTTCATCTTTACAGAATCCATTAGGTTAGCTTATACCTCTAGAGCATATTTAAACATGGAAACTAGTATTAGCATATTTTCTCTCTCTCAATAATAAAGCAAAATCACTGTCAAATGCATCAACATAGTGTAATTTAGTAGCTCCTACAAGGGGTTTAATGCCAGATGGTATTGAATTATAAACCCTCATAATTCTGCTAGAAAATTAATGCACTGACTCAAAATTTCCTTTCTTTAAATTGTTGTATTGGGCTAACACTTGTAGAGGACTCTTTTTATCTTCCCACCTATCCAAAAAAAGAGTTTGAAAATCCTCAAAAATAGAAATAGATCTTGTAGGGAGATATTTAAACCACCTTTTAGCTTCCCCAGATAAACTTTGTGCAAACAATATCATTTTGGCATCGTGATAGTCCACCTCTTCGAAATCATTGAAATCATCAAACCTATATGTATCCTATCTGGATGTAAAATTTCCTTCTCCATCAAATAATGAAATTATGTGTGAGTAATTATGTGGAAATTCATGTAAGACAACAGGAAAATTCAGTGGAGAAAATCTAGCAACCATGGCTCTAGGAGGGTTTTGAACTACATGACTTTGAACAATATTAGGAATTTGTGGTTGAAATGTTTATATTGTTAAGTTTCTTTCTTCTGTTTTCATAGTATTTTGGAAATTTTGCCAAAGTGAATCTAAAAGATATGAATGAAGTCTGTTTGGATTAATTTCAACTTGCTTCAAATCTTATTCGGATTTAGACCTTAAAAGAGAATGTTCAAACTTTGTTTCCAAATCAAAATATTGAAAGCTGAGAAATTCTTCTTGTGTTTGAGAAAATGATCTTTCAATTTGTGAAGTACGTTCCTTTTCTTTTCGTTTTATTTTCCTAATTATACATTCCATATCTTCCACACTATACAAAGTTTCAGAATTAGGGTTACCTCTTGTGTGCACTCTTGTGAAATCCAGGAAGTCGTTTTTGGCGTACCTTATTGAAAATTAATGTGGACTCTCTAGGGAAAAACACAACTGAATTTGGGTGCAAGAAACTTTGTTTTCCCACATAAAACATGTCTTCTTGAATAATATTGTTGTTCTTCCCAGGGAATATTTGAACTCTTGTTCCCTCGAAACGGCACCAAGATGTTAGCACTCAGAATATACCCCCAGTTTTGAAAGGATAATCCCAAGGTAACTACAAAACCAACCTTTAGGAGGAAATCTATCTTCTTTCCGTCTAGAGGGATCTCTCAATAGATAACACAAAGGCCATATATTTGAAAGAAATAAAATTTAATAGTCACAATGATTGAAATAGGTGGTCATTTGGACTGGAGTCAAATATGAGAAAAAAAATCAATGACAGTGCTTTGCAATGGATTTATTAATAGAGGCGGGGTATATACTCTTTTACAATCAAAATGCTAGTTTTTTAATGATAAGGAAAATCAAAGAAACATTCCATTAACATGAGAATCTCTAGATGAATCCAATTCTAACTTTAGTGGAAAAAGTTTGTGAATGCTTGAAAGTAAAGGATCAAAGCATAAGGTTATGAATTCTAACACAATATACACTCATTCTAGCATGAAAGATAACATAATGGAAAACTAAAGTAGAAACACAATCACATGAAGGAGAGAAAGTACAAATTATAAAATAAATAACACAATAATCTATGCAGAAAACCTGCTTGGATCTCAAATATTTATTAATCTTGAAGCTCTCTTACAAAATTCAGTTCTTACTCATAGGTTCCAACACTCAATACATTGTAAAAAATTGATTAAATACATCAAAACAGGAAAAACTAATTGCCTTATAACACTTGTCATTTAACTCCTAACAAACTAACTACTTAAAAATCTATTACATTTCTCAAACTAAATTTGTCTTCAAAATCTCTCAAATTTCTTCATTGATGTAATTTGTACTTTTTTCTTACAAAATTCTCAATTGTGTTGCACTAGTCCATAGATGGAAGCTCTAGATTAGCCATTTCTTTCACTAATACTCTCAATTCCACATGATCCACGTATGAAATGGGTGGTAGTTGGGAACAAATTGTTCTAAAAGTACTTATTATTTCAAAATCCATTGCCAATTTGTACATGACATAAATTGGTTCATATCTTCAAATCTCTTGTGATCTAATATACATTTGACCAACAAATCATGATATTCTACCTGAGACAAAATATTACCATATTCTTCCCAAAAGGAAGGCAAACCTTTTTGAAAAAGTGACATGAATGAACCTTTAAAAATATTCTCTTGATGTATCAATCTTTTCCTGCACAGTTTATATGTGTTGATGCTTTCCCACTACCTTCCTAGCACAGGTGATCATTGTAATTCTGTATTTTATTCCCGTTGTCCTTAAATCTTCTTCTGAAAAAAATATTCAGAAAATTAATTGTATTCTTGTCCGTGTCTATTTGTTTTTTATTCAGTGCTTCCTTTACTACAGTACGACTCTGTCTAGAAGCATTTATAATCATTTCATTTTCCATAATATAGTTCAAATAAGGTATGATTTTAACGGCTTCAACAAGGATCATGTCCCAAATGAGATGTCTTTGCCCCTGAATTGGCAATTTCCCAGACAATTGCTTCAATAATTTCTCATTTTTATCAAGTAATTATTTATATTTGTTCTCAAGTGCTTTTATTTCTACTTATTTCTCCAAAACTGCATCAACTAATTTTTATTTTGGCTTTTCAAACCATCAATTTCCAAGTCCCTCAAACTTACCTGGGACATATCTTGCACAATGGATTATGTACATGTTTGTGTAATTGGATGGATTATTTGTACTTCATCCTCTTCACTCCTTTTTTCTTTCTCTTTTTCTAAGGCCAATTGTCTTTCATTTAGAACATTAATATTTTCATTTAAAATATTTTTATCTTTTTCCCATTCCTTTTTTTCCTCAGCAAGCTTCAATATATTTTCCTTACTATCACTCAATTCATTAGGTAACAACTCTTTTTATTTCTTTAATTCTATAATTCTGAATTCTGAATCAACTATGGAATGGATTTTCAACTTCTTTTTTATCAACTGCATTGTATTTTCCTTCTCTGCAAGGATCTTCTGTGTAACCTCCCCTTTGTTTGCTTCATTATCTATATCCACTAAATCTCCTTAAAGTTTCTTTATGTGTTGCTAGTGTACCTTATTCTCCACCTTCTCTTTCCTTAGCCGATTTTCTATTTTACCCTGTGTGGATTGTAACTTGGATACCTTCAAGGTGGATTTCATTAAATCACTATAAATCACCTCCCCATTTTGCTTGTGCAAGTGGATCATGTCAGGAACTAGGATATCCTTTATGTTCAACATCATTTCTGCAAACTTATTCTTAATGGAAACTACTAAATTCGAAGTATTCTTAGCATGATCTTTGATAGTTACCAATTAGACCTCTTTACTAGATATCGTTATGACATGTGAGTATAATTTTAAAGATTCATTTAAATATGTGTCCCTATCATCCTTGTACTTGTCATATAAGTCAGCTCTGGATTTAAATTTATCAGTTGATGCTTCATGTACCTCTGAGGATTCATACTCTTTAACATAAAAGGTTGGTCCTTTGCCCTTTACCTTTCCTTTTTTACTTCTAGATTTAACTACTTCTACTAGTTCTCCCTCAGCTTCAATCTTATGTCTTTTAGTTTTTTCTGAGCTTTCTTCTTCTTCTCTTTCCATGGAGTCTGAAAAGTTTCTTTTACATGTTACATCTAAATTGCTTGCAATGGGAGTAACTACCTCTGTTTCTTTTATCACAGCCAATGGATTTTCCTGTGAAACTTCTGCATTCTTCATTGGTGTAGGATAATCCATCCAATTGACTCTTTAAACCAATCCTTCTACCACCTAGTGCTCAAAAGCTTTGTTTTTATTCATTTTCCTTCTTTGTGAGATAACATGTTGTGGATCATAATTAACAGCAAAATTTTTCTTAAAATCCATCTCTTGTAGGAGACTTTCAACTATAGGGAGTGCAAATTTACCTTTTATGATAAAAGGCCCAATCACCCATGGAAATTTGATTTTTAAATCCTTTTTTAAAATGATGAAGTGTTCATTTTCTACTATCAACTTATGTCTTACAAGTTGTAAAGAAAACACTCTAAGAGTAAGGAATGCAGAAAAAATATATGGTTCATGAGTGAAACCATACACCCTAATGATAGTGTGTTCTTCTAATAGGAACCAATCCCCTATTTTCCTATCTGGAGCAAATTGTAAATCTTCTTGGATCTGTGATAACACTCTAGGTAATTTGTTCTAAAAGAATACCTTATAAACCTCTGAAATCAATAAATTCATGTATTTGTAGAAGTCGCTATTAATTTATGTTGTAAGCACCATTTATGGTAGCTATAGGTTTTCTTGATTGAAAAATAAGAACATTATGATCAAATATGATTGAAATCTGAAGTCCTTGGTATTGTGGAAATTCAATAGCTGATAGTGAATGCTTTCAGCTAGGAATTCATCAAATTTAAGGCAAGGATTTTGGGGATACTGAGACTCATACTAACTCATGCTGATTTTAAATAAAAGATGCATCAATAACTCAGGAACATATATATCTTTGTCTACACCTAAGAACTGACTTAGCATTTAAATAAACAACTTTGTTTCTTCATTAAACAGGTTGACATCTAAAGGAAAAGGTTGGTTAGAAAGGGACACATATGATCTGAAACACTTGGAGAAAAGGGTTGTTTTTCCTCAATGGTTGCATGTCTGAAATACTCGATTATGTCTTCTTCGTTAAAATATTCTCGGTTTAGGGTAAATGAAGGCGAAACTGTGAGTGAATCTTGAACGAAAAGGGAATTAACAGGGCACAAGATCTTGGTTTTAGGTGAATCCATTATTACTCTCTCAGAG
The DNA here is from genome assembly GCA_001517045.1 of Pseudotsuga menziesii. Classification (NCBI taxonomy): domain Eukaryota; kingdom Viridiplantae; phylum Streptophyta; class Pinopsida; order Pinales; family Pinaceae; genus Pseudotsuga; species Pseudotsuga menziesii. Next base: position 221,169 of record LPNX010039134.1, on the reverse strand, counting down.
GAGTAGTAATTTGATGCACACCAGTCAATAAAGTATGGGAAATTTAGGGTTTGGTCTAAATAGAAATAATACAAATGGGACTAGAAAATGTTGTGTAATTCAGTTCCCTGGTCTTTAAAAGCATCCATCTTTCTTTTTAGTTTGTGAATAGGTCCGAAACACAAAATAGTATCAAATATCTTGCCATCTCTAACTTTGAAGACTTCATCTATTTTTTGAAACTCTGGGGCCTGAGCCTCAACTTCTCCTCAACTATCCATTTTTAAATAATAGTAGGCGGGTAAAAATTGTAGTTTTCTCGGTGTTTTGCATGGAACGGTTATCATCGAGATCAACATATCCCAATACTTCCTCAAATAACCCATTTTAGCTAGCTTCCCCCATAATATTTTTGTTAAGCTATAATTGCATGTCGTTCTACTTCCATTATTTTATGTGTTTGTTGGTCCTATATTCAAGTTTGTATTCTTTATCATGACATTTTCTAGGTCAATTCAAAGTAACCTCATATTCCCTTTATAGGATTCCACCCTCCCCCCGATATCGGAGTTCACATGTCAAGACATTTGTCCTGAAACTTGTGACGGTACATGATTACTTGAATTTTGATGTAAAGTATGAAGTCAAAATCCCCCCCTAAAGGATGGATAAGCATTTAGTCACAACGAAATTTCCTTGAACTTATCACCAAAACATCCCAAAAGAATGATCACATATCACTTTGTATACATAAATTAACCTAATTATTAACTTAAAATACATCATTCATGATAACATGAGAAGAACATCCCAAAAATTGGCACATATATTACCATGGGAAAACCTCTCCTCCTATGAAAAAAAACCCACCAAATAATAATTAAATCCAAGTCTAGTTCAGAAAGGCCTTCCCTTGTAATCATAAAAAAATGCTTCACAATTACAAAATATTCTCTATAAAATTTAGATCCTTATTCTACTTCTATCCAATGTTCTTCAATTTATATCCATATTATTGTCAATTGGGAGATATCTACCCCCAACACCCACTATACCACAACCAAAAAACTACAATTGCCATTTATAATGGCCCTTAAACCAAGGCTAGTAGGTCATTACCTAAAGACACTAAATAATTGTACATATTTTAGATTACTAAAAACCCTAAATAATTGTACAACATCCTTTAATTTATAACACAACATAAACTTAACCCAAATATCATACTCCTATTCTCAATGAACTATTAATATAAAGGCCCAAGGGTTAGCTTTATTGATAAATATCTAGTTCAAAGTCCACAAATATATTAAGATCAATTTTCATCAAATCCTTTGGAATTACCAATGATTTCTGAGACTAATAACCAAGTAATGTCCTATTTGAAAATTTCAAGGAAGAGGTAAGATGCTCCATGAGAATTGGCTTGACACCAACATCCTCATTCTTCACGAGAATTGGCTTAACGCCACTAGATAAAATTATTTCCTAAAAAATGATTATTAAAAATATATTAATGTAGACTTAATAAAAATATCACACATAATAATTAACTATATAGAGGTCAAACAAAAGCTATGATAACCACTTCATAATCTCTAAACAACATTATCTCCAAAATTGATATAAATATTATTAAGCAATTGAAATAGATATACAAGTATATGAAGTAACCATAATATAAACGTTTTGTGTCCATGGTTATATGTAACTACTATTAAGAATGATCAAACTACCAAGCCAATATTAAGGATGGATTCCTTAATCAAACCCAACATGTGGACATAAACAAATTGCACTCCATAACTACAAAATATATTACCGTACAAATTAAATAATTACTAACAAACAATTTAAATGGGGCATCTATACCCATATTGAATAAGTAAGACACCCGTATCATTATAATGAATGTATCATAACATAAATTATTTATATCCAAGGTTTTAGGTAACAATGATACCTAAAGAGAAACTTCAAACCCCCGAGCCACTCTNAAGTAAGACACCCGTATCATTATAATGAATGTATCATAACATAAATTATTTATATCCAAGGTTTTAGGTAACAATGATACCTAAAGAGAAACTTCAAACCACCGAGCCACTCTCAAGCTAGATTTTCTTAGACAAATCCAACTTGCGAACACAAACAAATAGCAATCCACAATATTGCACAAAGTCAACTAATTACTAACAAATAATTTAACTCATCATATTATCATGTGCTATTTAAATCCCTCACTATGTACATCTTTACGATGATTAACTTTAAATATTCAATAATTAACTCCAATTTATCATCCTATTTACCATGATTAAATTAAACTATAAAACATAGTATTCTAACCATCTTCTAAAGTCTCAATGATATTTTTATATTTCATGGTTCCCCTCAGGGATCAAATTTGAAGCCTTCATTTCCCTTTAAGACCTCTTTATCCCTTAGTAGAAAGGCACTAAATTATTTCTCTTGGAAAAGAAAATAAAAATAAAAATGTTTGTCAATGATGAAGTGACAATCATTCCATATCATTGCTCATGAAGGGTTGTCACTCTTACAACCTCTCAATAGCTAATTCTTAAGAATAAATATTTGAATCTCAAGAGGAAATGTCTATTAATTTTAAAGTGGTATAATATATTATTGATACATGAACTTAGTAGTTGGTAAGTAGTATTGGTCCTTTTTACAAATTGGTTACTTTAGTTTTCCATGGATATAGATTGTTACACTTATGGCTATTGATTCTGATATTGGGTATACATTAATATACTTATAGTTGTTAATATCCATGTTGAATCTCATTGAAAGAAATGAACATTACATTAATTATAAAACATGTTCAATAAATTTTTCCAAGTAGTTGACATTGAGCTACAAAAGTATGTTGAATAAATGTTCTTTTAATTGAAAGTTTTCTTCAATTATTTTGTTTGCAAGGGTTTCTATCGATGTATAACAATAGCAAGTTGTTGTAAGTAGTTATTGAAATAATATTTTAGAGAGATTATGTTTGCTAAAGTAAGAACTTGATTATGTGTTTGTCATTGAAACCTAGTTTCGATAAAAATTAGGAATATAATTTATATCATGGCAATTAATCATAGGTACAATAAAAATTTACATTTTCCACAACATAGTTTCATATTTTTCAACAACTATAACTTTTATTGAATATCATAAGCAACAATCTCAAAATTGGATATCAAAACCTCATTAATCTTTTGTTTAACCACTATGATGACTACTGGTGGGCTCAAAGTAGAGTATCTTCAATGCATCCCATAAAAATATGGCCCTACCTTTCAAATTTGATCCTCATTTCCCTATCAATCTTGAAGATTGGGAAAACCCATTACACTCTTCAAAAAAATACACTATATATATATATATATATATATATATATATATATATATATTGGCATACTTACCCATAATCTTACACAATTTGATACATTGATGAGTAATTCACACATGGGATCATACAATTTTAATTCACTAATTGATAGCTTAGCTCACCCTAAAGCTTACACTTATTTTTTCATCCCCTCCGGTAAACACTTTGAGGGTTCTTAGTTTTTCTTTAGATTTGATTAGTTAATCTAGGATCTTTATCTGAAATAATAACAAGAACATCAAGATGCATAAGATATAAAAGATACACGAGACACAAAGATTTTCACCGGGGAAACCATAAAGGAGAAAATCCAGCAAACTTCCTCATAATAGTAAGATGATCAAAAGAAGTAATAAGAAGTATTCAACAGCTATATATCTCTCCTCCCTTCTCTCTCTCTCTCTCTCTCTCTCTCTCTCTCTCTCTCTCTCTCTTACGAACCATACGAACTTGAGAGTGTCAGGTGTGTATAAATGAGGAAGAGCGCCTCCCTATTTACACCCTTTTAAGTCAATAACTAAACATAATACTGGGGCCCACATGTCTTCCCTAACAAGGCCAACTTCTCCCATATAGGTTCCAAATACACATGACATGATGTTACACTGGGGACTATTTCCCCGACTTACAATGGAGGTTGTACCTCAAGGTATAGACACAACTAAGACATCCCACAAGGCGGTACATACATCCCCAATGGGGTACAACAAAATACAATGATAATATACATCAGAATATATTATGAAGTTACAAATACATCAACACTCCCTCTTAACTAGGAAGGTATTCTCTCTCTTCACAATCATCAACACATCTGGTCAAGTCTTTATCGCAGAGTCATCATCACGGATTCATAGAGTCATCATCAAGTTGCTCCCATAATCATCTTAAGTTTTTGTTGCAGCTGCAACTATTTTCCCCAAAAAAATTTCAAATTTTGGTCCCCCTCATGATTTTAGTGTTGCTTTGAATCATTTGGGTCAACGAATTTTTGGGTCATGCTTTAGTTTCGGATTATTTTGAAGATTAACTCTCGTCCTATTTTCAGAAATTGCTTATATTTGTAATGGCTGTGGGTCGCGGATTTTGGGGTCTGTTTTGTTTTCTTTTCGCTAGTCAAAAATGAATCAGACCATTTATTCTTTGGAAAGCCGCTGTTTCGAAGGTAAAACAGGGTTTTCGACCATTGCTAAGTTTTAAAAGTTGTTTCAAACACTTAGTTTTTTAATTGATCGGGCTTCAAAGTATGTTTTGATCGGAGGCGGTTGTGTGTTTATCTTCCGTCGTTGCGGCTCCCAAAGCGGCTAAGTACCCGAAATGTAAGTGGTTTTCAGTCGCATGTCTATAGTCTTTTTCCTTCCGCCGTTGCGGCTGTGCAAATCACTTGTCTTCTGACGTCGATGTCTTTCCGATTTTCGACTGGAAGGTTTCCCGCCCACATTTTAGGTCATAAATATTCCGGCTCCAATAGGCTTAAGTGGTTTTGCGGTGCCTGTCTCCTGTTAAGACCCGCTTATGTGGCTTTAAATAGGTCTATCCTGCCGATGTTAGCATTCTAAGCCGCCAATGAGTTTTCGTTTTCCGTCGTTGATGAGTCTTTCACACTCGTGTATGAACGAGGTAGTGGTGTCGGCACTCGTCAAGGTCCTCATAGCAGTAATGCAGTTCATGGACTCTCTTGATGCATAGTCGTTTTAGTTGATATAATTTGAAATTATTTAGAATGCAGTCCCAATGAATGATGCACGTCGTTTAATTGCAGGTGGACTCAAGAGACTGGTCAGACTATCGCAGCATGAAGGGAGCTGGGCAGTTTTGGCAAAGGTCGAACCGAAACCGACAAGATCGCAAGGAGGGAAAGCAAAGTAGAAGGAAAAATCAATAGCAAGAAAGGAACATACCTGAAAGGTCTGTCCATTACTCAACAAATCATGAGTGCGCACAGAAAAGATAAAAAATAGAGATATGAAACGTTGTGAGGGACAGAAAGTTCACACGTTTGGGGGCAGCCCAAGCGGCCAACTGTTCTAGTTTAAATATTTGAAAGTGAGAACTTACAGGGGCTTTTTCTCCTAGAGAAAACTTGTAAACTATCGCTTATAAGAGGAACTATTTCGTTTTACAACCAGAAATTGCAAATTTTACCTGTTGGAGAAAGTGTTATGCGGAATGTTTCAATGTGATTAAATGAACAATATTGAATGGGATCTATTTTGTTTTCGACTGTGTTTCATTAACTGTGAGGATGTTCTAACTTTCTGAACCTATTTTCTTGTCTGAATGTTCTCTAGTGCATTCTGTGATGTTTTTCCACTATGAGTAATGGGACTTTTTAACTATTGATGAGTTATCTTATCATGTATACTTTTATTCATGTTTATATGTTTTGGTCATAAGAACAGCTATCTGTGATTTTCCATAACACGTGGACAGTGTTGTATTACTCATGAATTAATATCTAGCTCTCTAGAGATAGTTTAGTTAGTAATTTATCTTTTGAAATGTATGTGATTTAGATGCCTGTGAGTTCTAAGATGAGAGGTAAGAACCTGCGCATCACTTTGTGAATACTCCCAGCATTCTTTATCAAATCTGCATTTAGGTAGGCACTTGCATATCATACTTTAAATCAAAAAATACAAAAATACATATGGTGGACTGGGCCGCAACCAGTAAAACCTTTTGTTATTTGACCTACGGTAGTTGGACCGCAAACCGGATGGATTCCCTACACCAAACAGTCACGAGCTAATTGGGAACGTTGACTAGGGAGAATCCCTTGCTATTGTTGCCTGCGAATTTCCAGGCCTCAACCGTTTTTGGCTCTAGAAGGAGGGCCGCCAATGCATGGCTGGCCGAGGAAACCCATTTTCCCGAAACTATTCCACCGGTAACAGTTCAGAAGCCAGTGTGTTTCCTAATCCAATTTCGGAAGAAGAGGGTAGAGAACATTTGTATTATGTCGAAAAAGAAGTTGTTAATAATCTGAGAAGACACACTAGGGCATATGTGAAGAAGATTGGAGGATTTCCAATCATCCCTGAGTTTCCCAGAAGAGAATATAAAAGGAAGGATCGTCCTATATTGGAAGACTCAGTGCTGGTTGAATATTGGGAAGAACTTGTAGAAACAGCCTTACAGGAAGTTTTACTACCTTTCAATCAAGAGGGCCCAGATACTCCTCACAGTTCTCCTGCTCACACTCATGTTTTCTCACCTCCTCACTCTCCACCCAGACTCATGGTAGGCGTAAACGCAAATCAACCACCCAACCCACTGAATCCACCACCTGCCTGGAGAGCCAGATCACCTTTAAATCTAACAACTCCATTACATGATTTACCTCAAGCCTTTGAAAAGATGCTGCCCAAATTTGACCCAAGTGAAAAGATACTAGTAGATGACCACTTGCAAAGTTTCTATTTGGCAATAGAAGGGTTAAGGGTTGGGGAATATGAAGATGTAGTTTGCAGACTCTTCCTGCACACCCTTAAAGGAGCTGCGGCATCGTGGTACTTTGCTTTGCCTGTGAACTCTACCCCTGATTGGGATACCTTCAAGAGGATTTTTAGAAGTAAGTATGAAACCCAGAAGACTCATGCAGCTCTTAAGAAAGGACTATGTGCCTTGAAGAAAGAAAGAAAGGAAAAGGTGCACAATTTCACTCAAAGGTTTGCATCATATCTCAAGAATTTTTCTGAAGCTGACAAGCCTACAGATAAAGTCATGATTGAGTATTATACCTCAGCTTTGGGACCCGAGTTGGCCATTTTTGCCAAAATTAATGCCAAGCCCACTTTAGCAGAGACCTATGAGGAGGCGGAGAAAGTAGAGGCTGAAAGGGAAATTATTGAACATTATCCAGAACGATCAGGAGAGAAAAGTGTGGGAAGGAAAGCCTTGTTGTTTACCAAGCCTAAGGAAGAGCAATCACCAGATTTTGAAAGTATGCAAAAATGATGTAGAAACTTTCTAACAGAATCATAGACTTGGAGAAAGAAAAGGAAGCCCAAAAATTCTACAAGCCCTCTTACAAGAAACAGGAGGACAACAATCAATCCCAACCTCCTCCACACAATTCGGCATCTATGAATTTAACAGAGGTAGGAATGGACAATTTTTGCACTTTCCACCAACAACCTCACTCCAAAAAGAACTGTCCTCAATGGATAAACTCGATGACGTTAGTGATGAACCAGTTGTTGGACTCTAAATTAACAGAAGATGGAGACGAGGAAAGAAAAGACAGTAATACGTCAACGAAAGAACAAGAGGATGAGACCATGGTTCTGTGGAACTCTGTCTCATTATTCGATGTTGTGGAGGAAAGAAATTGGGAGTACAAGGATGTCATGGAAGCGAATGTTACAACAAGAATCCAAGGGTTGGTGAAAGAAGACAGTCTCATGCTCCCAAGGATTAAAAGGTTGCAAAAAAATGTTAAGAAATTTCAAAATAATTACTCAGCTGATAAGATTCCTGAATTCATCATTACCAGCCAATATCCTAGGCAGAATGATACGTATGCCAAGCCCCAGGAAGAAAAAATGAATATTGATAAGCCACATCCCATCGAAACACAGATGGATTGTGATATTGTGGAAGATATAAAAAATACAAGGGCGAATATCTCATTGTTTGAAATGTGTAAGGTGTCGCAGCAGAAAGAAAAAATTTTGAAAGCACTTGAAGCATTAGAGGAGAGGCTGCCCACTAACAATCAACCCAAGGAAGAAGAAGAAATCAGGGAAACAAGCATTGGGGGTAAGTCTAAGAACAAGAATCCACCTTTCCTCCTCACTTTTGAAATTTTTAATCACAACGTACATAATTTCCTGGTAGACTCAGGGGTGTCAGTTAACGTCATGCCAATATCAGTCTGTAAAAGGATAAATGGGCAGCCTAAGCCATCCACTTGGAGGGTTGTTCATTTGGATAGGATAAATGTGAAAGTAACTGGGGAAATGGAGGATGTCCTAGTCCACATGTCTTTAAATGATAAATTGTGCCAAGTTATTGATATCATGGTGGCCGACATACCAGATGCTTATGGGCTTGTTCTAAGCAGAGACTGGTCAGCAAAACTAAACGACTATTTTGCCTCGGATTGGTCGCATCTGTGGCTTCCGTATAAAGGAAGCCCGAATCAAATTAAAATCTTGAGGGAGCCTCACATGAAATACAACGTTACTCAACTTGAGGAAAAAAATGAACCAGTAGATTATGTGTTGGGAAATTACTTTATTGAGTTGGAACTGAGAAATTGCCAAGCAGAAGAAGCCAGCAACACGTCAGACACTCAGCCTAATCTCCTTCGATTTTCACAGGATGATGAAATCGACTGTAAAATAGTAAACTTAGCGGTAGGAGTAGATTCTTGTGCAGTAGTTAGCGATTTCTGGACATTGTTTTTTGATGGTTCTAATACTTTAGAAGGGTCATGGGCCGGCTGTGTCCTGATCGACCCCAAGAAGAATAAACATTTTCTTTCATGCAGATTAGAGTTTGAATGTACAAATAACACAGTTGAGTATGAAGCGTTGGTGCAAGGTTTAAGGAAAGCAATCGAATTAAAGGTAAGTAATCTGAAAGTTTTTGGAGATTCTGAAATAATTGTAAAACAGATTTGGAATCAAATACATCGTATTTCTCCTCACTTAAAAGCTTGTCAAAATGAGGTATGGGACCTACTCAAGTGTTTTAATGCATTTAATATTATATCAATTCCAAGACTTAAAAATGCAGCAGCTGACCTATTGGCCACATCAGCTGTTAGGCGTGTGCCTACTAATAATTGATGCTCCGTTGAATTACTTTTTAGGCCCTCGATCCCTGATATGATTACCAACCTACGAGTGTTCGACAACAATCAGCAAATTATAGAATGCTTGACAAATGGCGAGGTATTTAAAGGGGCGATCATAGATGATGAAGAACATCAGGCCAAGCTGAAATATGATAATTTCATCCCTAACGGAGTCAGAACCTTAGAACGGATGTTCGATTTAAATGAAAAAATTAGAAGACCAGCAAACGTAAAGACTCACAGCTCATTTCTACAGTTCAAATTGATAAATTTAGGGACTGAGTTAAATCCCAGATATGTGAATCTTGGGAAATGTTGTTCACCAGCAGAAAGAGATAAGCTCATCAGTCTTTTTTATCAATATAAAGATGTTTTCACCTAGACATACGAAGATCTGAAGACATATGACACTAGTATTATCCAGCATGTTATCCCTATCAAATATGGAGTCAAACCTTATCAGCAACCATTAAGGAAAATGCACCCAAAATTGGAGCCTCTAATCCAGAGTGAAGTGAAGAAATTATTGGATGCTAGAATCATTTTTAAGGTCAGACATTCTGAATGGGTCTCAAATTTGGTACCAGTGAGAAAAAAACTGGAGAAATCAGGCTATGCGTAGATTTCAGAAATTTAAACCACGCTTCAGATAAAGACAATTATCCTGTCCCACCCATGGAGAAACTACTACAAATGGTCTCAGGTTCTGAACTATTTTCTTTAATAGACGGATTCTCAGGCTACAATCAAGTATTGGTAGTTGAAGAAGACAGATTGAAGACAACATTCAGGACGAGATGGGGAACCTTCGCTTACCGAAGAATTCCTTTTGGGCTTATAAATGTTGGAGCTACGTTCCAGAGGGCTATGGACATAGCTTTCCACGGTTTGATTGGCCGCAGTGCTATAGTGTATCTCGATGATATTACAATATTCTCAAAGAGGAGAGAAGAACACGCGTTTCATCTAAGGCAAATTTTTGAACGCTGTCAGAAATATGGTATCTCACTCAATCCCAAGAAGTGTGTGTTCACGGTTACGGAGGGCAAGTTGCTGGGTCACGTAGTTTCAAAGAAGGGAATCTCTATAGATCTGGAAAGGATCAAGGCCATTGAACAGATCCCCTTGCCCCATAATAAAAAGGGGATGCAATCATTTATGGGAACAATAAACTTCGTGCGAAGATTTGTGCCAGATTTTGCTCAGATTGTCAAACCTCTGCAGCAAATGGTGAAGAAAAGTGTACAATTCAAGTGGACTGAGATTGAGAAGAATTCATTCAACAAGATTAAAACTACTGTTGCACACGCACCCTCCCTGAAAATCCCAGATTTCGAGAAAGATTTTATTCTATATACTTTTGCATCTGATGATTCGCTAGCAACTGTGCTTACTCAGAAGGAAGATGGAAGGGATGAATTCCCAATATATTTCATGAGCACTGGTCTGCAAGGGGCCGAATTAAATTACCCGGCTATTGATAAACAAGCTTATGCAGTATTCAAAGCAATGAAACAATTCAGGCCCTACATATTGAAAAATCGAACCAAGGTGATCGTCCCACACCTAGCTATGAGGTCCCTTTTTGTACAAAAGGAGTTAGGAGAAAGAAGGGGTAATTGGGTAATAGCTCTTCAAGATTATGACCACGAGTTCAAGCCAGCTTCTATAGTGAAAGGTCAAGGGTTGTGCAAAATAATGACTGAAAATGGAAACAATGAAGAACATGCCTGGGAAGACGAGGCTGAATTACATTCGATGGATGTATGTCCACTATTCACAGCCCCCGAATCTTGGTATAGAGACCTTGTGCATTACCTTCAGACAGGATTGTTGCCAGAACATTGGAATTCTAAGCAAAGAAGAGCGTTGCGTCTTAAATTAGCCTCCTATCAAATTGTTGAAGGAATATTATTCAGAAAAAATTACAATGGAGTCCTTCTTAGATGCTTAGAGAACGAAGATGCGCCAGAAGGTAATGACAGATCTGCATGACGGGCCTGCTGGGGGACATTTTTCAGGAGATACTACAGCTCACAAAATTCTCAGAGCCAGTTACTATTGGCCCACGCTTTTCAAAGATGCACACGCCCATGTCAGGAAGTGTGACATTTGTCAAAGGTGTAGTGGAAGACAATCTAGAGCAGCTGGACCACTGAAGCATGTGATGATCACGGAGTCGTTCGAGCAATGGGGGTTGGATATTATTGGGGAGATGAAGTCGAACTCTTCCTTACAACACAAGTATATTCTGACCGCAACTGATTACTTCACTCACTGGGTCGAAGCCATCCCGCTGCGCAAAATAAATGAGGACGCGGTCATAAACTTCTTACAAGACCATATTATGACCAGGTTTGGAGTTCCAGTTTCTTTAGTTTTTTATAATGCTACTTATTTTTCCTCAATGAAATTAACTGCTTTTGCTCATGAGAAATGGATTAAGTTGCATTACTCTGCTAATTATTATCCACAAGGAAATGTCTTAGTTGAATCTACCAACAAAAACCTAATTAGGATTTTAAAGAAGACTGTGATAGAAAATCAGAGGAGTTGGCACTCAGCGCTACCAAACTCCCTTGGGGCTGATAGAGTCACCCCCAAGTCTTCAATAGGAGTGTCTTTGTATACCCTTGTGTATGGTAAAGAATCCATTCTTCCCCCCAATATCATGTTACCCTCTTCCATAATAGCCCAAGAATCTAGAGGGTCGGATAATGAAGTCTTGCAAATGAGGATATACAATCTCTTGAAAGCAGAAGAATCTTGATCGAAAGCCAGAGAGCGCTTTAAGCAACAACAAGAGGTAATAAAAATATGGTTCGATAAACACAAGGCAGGAACAAAATACTTTGAGGTGGGAGATTTGGTCCTCAAGTGGGACCACCCCCATGATGAGAAAGGAAAACACACGAAATTCCAGCAGTTGTGGGTAGGTCCTTTCCAAATTGCGGCAAAGCTTGGCCCTTCAACTTATAGGTTGCAATATTTACAAGGGTGGAAAGAGAACTTGCCAGTAAATGGCTTAGTTCTCAAACCTTATTTTTCCTAATTTTTTTGTGTCCTTCTATTGTGTATACAAAGAATCTGGCCTGACCTTCTTTTTTGGGTCACAGTTTTCAGTTTTGTTTTAGTTTAAATTTCTACAGATTTCAATAAAACCTGCGGTTGCATCGAAAACATCAGAATTTTGGACTGATTAAAGTTCTTGGGTATAAGACTGTGTATTGTTGTTTATCTAAAAGAACTTCTTCCATTTTAGTAGTTTTCTTAAATAGCTATGTACGCATTGAAGTCTTGCTTAACCCTTGTGAAATAAACCAGAATCAAAGGGTCTGGAATACTATTTTGAGGCTCCATCCATGTCACATTTAAAATGTCCTAGGGAGTGACAACAAAGGGCCCATGGAAGAAGCAAGGTAAATAGTATATTAGATATAAATGATCCCATGCCAAGAAATGAATGCCAAAAGGCAAATAAGAGTCAAAAAACGCCTATGAAAGCAATATATATCAAAACGAATGCGGAACCATATAAGTACTAAATCGTCGAAATTTCCTCTCCGTCCATGAGCTAAAACGTGAATACACCTCTCACACAAAAGGACACTTGGGATAGAGGAGCCTAAATTAAAATTCAGAAAGAAAGGCATAAAGGAGGACTCATATGAAAAGGAAAAAAGTCCAAAAACATGAAAAGTGCTAAAGTGGCATGGGAATGAGGAACAAATGAATATTTTTTTTTACCATATGCTGCAATCCTGTGGTGTCCAAGAAGACAGCTACTCGAAGACAGAGGTAACAATGAAACTCATCTTTAGGCCTCAAAAGAGTTATCTTGACCTAAGAAGTCCTGGTTTCCACTCTCCCAAATTGGACTACCATCAATGATTAAAAGTACATACAGTTTCCATTCGAGAAATCCAGATAGCTGGAAGAATTCAATAAAATCGTTTGTTGTTAAACAATCTATCACTCAAGGAATATTTGTCCAGAGATATAGGTTCACCAGGTAATCGCCAATTGTTGCAGCTGCAACTGTTTTCCCCAAAAAAATTTCAAATTTTGGTCCCCCTCATGATTTTAGTGTTTCTTTGAATCATTTGGGTCCACGAATTTTTGGGTCATGCTTTAGTTTCGGATTATTTTGAAGATTAACTCTCGTCCTGTTTTCAAAAATTGCTTATATTTGTAATGGCTGTGGGTCGCGGATTTTGGGGTCTATTTTGTTTTCTTTTCGCTAGTCAAAAATGAATCGGACCATTTATTCTTTGGAAAGCCGCTGTTTCGGAGGTAAAACAGGGTTTTCGACCGTTGCTAAGTTTTAAAAGTTGTTTCAAACACTTAGTTTTTTAATTGATTGGGCGTCAAAGTATGTTTTGATCGGAGGCGGTTGTGTGTTTATCTTCCGTCGTTGCGGCTCCCAAAGCGGCTAAGTACCCGAAATGTAAGTGGTTTTCAGTCGCGTGTCTATATTCTTTTTCCTTCCATCGTTGCGGCTGTGTAAATCACTTGTATTCCGACGTCAATGTCTTTCCGATTTCCAACTGGAAGGTTTCCCGCCCACATTTTAGGTCATAAATCTTCCGACTCCGATAGGCTTAGGTGGTTTCATGGTGCCTGTCGCCTGTTAAGACCCGCTTATGCGGCTTTAAGACCCACTTATGCGGCTTTAAATAGGTCTATCCTACCGATGTTAGCATTCTAAGCTGCCGATGAGTTTTTTGTTTTCCATCGTTGATGAGTCTTTCAAGCCCGTCTATGAACGAGGTAGTGGTGACGGCACTCGTCAAGGTCCTCATAGCAGTAATGCATCTCATGGCCTCTCTTGATGGATAGTTGTTTTAGTTGATATAATTTGATGTTATTTACAATGCAGTCCCAACGAATGAAGCACATTGTTTAATTGCAGGTGGACTCAAGAGACTAGTCAGACTATCGCGGCGTGAAAGGATCTAGGCAGTTTTGGCAAAGGTCGAACTGAAACCGATAGGATCGCGAGGAGGGCAAGCAAAGTAGAAGGAAAAATCAATAGCAACAAAGGCGCTGACCTAAAAGGACTATCCGTTACTCAACGAATCATGAGTGCGCACATAAAAGATAAAAAATAGAGATATGAAACGTTGTGAGGGACCAAAAGGTCACACGTTTGGGGGCAGCCCAAGTGGTCAACTATTCTAGTTTAAATATTTGAAAGTGAGAACTTACAGGGGATTTTTACCCTAGAGAAAACTTGTAAACTATCGCTTGTAAGAGGAACTATTTCGTTTTACAACCAGAAATTGCAAATTTTACCTGTTGGAGAAAGTGTTATGTGGAATGTTTCAATGTGATTAAATGAACGATATTGAATGGGAACTATTTCGTTTTCGACTGTGTTTCATTAACTGTGAGGATGTTCTAACTTTCTGAACCTATGTTCTTGTCTGAATGTTCTCCAGTGCATTCTGTGATGTTTTTCCACTATGAGTAATGGGACCTTTTAACTATTGATGAGTTATCTTATCATGTATACTTTTATTCATGTTTATATGTTTTGGTCATAATAACAGCTATCTGTGATTTTCCATAACACGTGGACAGTGTTGTATTACTCATGAATTAATATCTAGCTCTCTAGAGATAGTTTAGTTAGTAATTTATCTTCTGAAATGTATGTGATTTAGATGCCTGTGAGTTCTAAGACGAGAGGTAAGAACCTGTGCATCACTTTGTGAATACTCCCAGCATTCTTTATCAAATCTGCATTTAGGTAGGCACTTGCATATCATACTTTAAATCAAAAAATACAAAAATACATACGGTGGACCGGGCTGCAACCGGTAAAACCTTTTGTTATTTGACCTACGGTAGCCAGACCGCAAACCGAACGGATTCCCTACACCAAACAGTCATGGGCTAATTGGGAACGTTGACTGGGGAGAATCCCTTGCTGTTGTTGCCTGCGAATTTCTAGGCCTCGACAGTTTGATCATCATACCATACTATCTGTCATCAAAAGTTTCTACAGAGCCAATCCTTTCTCATGTTGGATGTAGGCCTAGTCCTATGACAGGTCTTCATCACATCTCGAGCAAGCCATCACGTAGGAACTGTCTAGGACCTTCTTTACATTGCCACAAAAATAACATGTGTCTTCTACCTTCTTCTTGTCGTATCCAGATCATCTATTTTTTCCTACACAAGAAAAAACAACAACAAACAAAGCATCCATGGTCGACCTGTGTTCTATCAAAGAACCACCTAGGTGCACCTCTCGTGCTTCATGACCCTATCATCTTAACATGGGAACACACATATATGAATATGTATGTGAGGAAAGATTATGAACTAACAACCTACTGCATCAGGACCTTTTACATTATTTGGTCAACCTAAAGGGATTACATTTGAACAACATGCGTCCAAGATATTTTCTGTTCAGATAACCTTTGGGGTGTATTACATCCGAGTAACCTGCATACCACGCAAGGTCTCATTTTTACATTCAGACAACCCATGATGAATATTACATCTTAATAACCTGCGTACCACTCCATTTCTTAGTTTTACATTCGGATAACCTATCACAGGACTGATTACGTCCAAGGATAACCTGTGAGATTCGCCATGACTTATTACATCTAAGGAAAACCTACAGGACTGATTATGTCCAAGCACCCTGGTGCACCAGGATTTTCCCACTTGGACAACCTATCTCATTTCCCATGTGAGATATTATGCTTATATATCATATCATGATTGATTAGATCTAAGTATAACCTACAAGATTCTCCAAGACTAATTACATCCAAGGACAACCTACAGGACTGATTACATCTGAGCAACCTATGAGCTTCGCTAGGATTTTATGCTTAGACAACCTATCTCTCTATCCATTCTAGAACACATCACTCCCTCTTTCAAGGGATCTCAATCTGGATAACACCAAGTCTTTTTCTAAAGTACTCGAACTTCACTCTCGCAAGAGGCTTGGTCAACACATTGTATATCTTCTCCTTTGTTGCCACATACAAGAGCTTCACTGCTCCTCTCTGCACCATATTCATGATATAGTGGAACTTGATCTCAATTTGTTTCAACTTGTCATGGAACACAGGATTTTCCAACAACTTCACACAACTTTGTTTGTCTCATAAGACACAATTCACATCCAACTGGATATCAAACAAGTTAGACAGTAGCTAAGCCAGAGTGCCTCACAAATAGCCAAGACAAAGGCAACATACTATGCCTCGGATCTACTCGGCCCCACACATGATTGCTTCCTACTGAACCAATAGATCATTCCAGATCCCAAACTGAAGCAGCAACCTTAGGTGCTCTTCCTGTCAGCGGCACTACCTTCCCAATCCAAATAAGCATAACCATGTAGGTTGATATTTTGATCCACATCATATTTGATCCCATAATCTAGTGTACCTTTTAGGTACCTTAGCATATGTTTTGCAGCTATCATGTGAACATGTCTCGAATCCATCGGGAACTGGCTTAGGGTGTTCACCACAAATCATATGTATGGTATTGTATTCGTTAAATACATCATTGAACCAATCATATGATGATACATCATGGCATCCACCTTCTCAGATGAAGCATCACTCAGAAGCTTCAAGTTATATGCCATAGGTGTGGCCATTTCCTTGTATTCCATCCTTCTAAATCTCTTCATAATCTCTATTGCATATTTTCCTGGACCAAGAAAGATCCCATATGCACTCTGCCACACCTCCATGCCTAAGAAGTAGTGCATCATACCTAGGTCTTTCATCTTGAACTCTGTAGTAAGTCTCTTCTTTTCATCTGTAATGAGTTCCTCTTCACCTGTTAGAAACAAGTCGTCGACATATAGAAGGCGTATCACTGGTATTTCTTCTTACACCCTTAATTAGAGGTTGGAATATTCTTTACTCTTGGTAAATCCCAAGCTCATCAGGAAGCTTTCCATCCTAGCGTACCATTTCCTCGATGCTTGTTTCAATCTGTACAATACCTTCTTCAATTTGTACACATGGTCTTCCTATCATGTGTCTCGAATCCCAATGGTTGTTCCACATACACTTCCTCCTTGAATACACCATTCAAGAATGTTGTCTTGACATCCATCTAGTGTATTTTCCATTTCATAACTACTACCAAAGAAAGTATGGTCCTAATGGAAGTGTACCTTGTCATGGGTGCAAATGTCTGTTCATAGTCTATGCATTCTTTCTGTGAGAATCCTCGTGCTATGAATCTCACCTTGTATTTCTCGATGCTTCCATATGCAGAAAGGATGATCTTGTAGATCCACTTTGAAGTCACAACATATTTATTTTCCAGTCTCGAAACAATATCCCATACATCATTCTTCATGATCAATTGATATTCCTAGATCATTGCATCCTTCCATTCCTTCTTTTCTATAGCCTCTTCATAGGTGGAGGGTTCTTTATCAATGATGTCACACAGCAGGACCATATAGCTATTTTATGGATTTTCCCTCTTTCTCTCTCTATGTATTCCCTCTCGAGCGCCAAACCTTTCAGCTTCTATTAAGAGCTCATGTTCCCATGTCGGTTTCCTCTTGTGGGAGTCCTTCTCAAGGAAGGTCTCTACCAGCTCTTATGGTTATATCATGTCATGATATTCATGTTCCTGTGGAATTTATTCTCGAATTTCCATATCTAGGCCTCTTGTCTGTTCAAGTTCCTCAACCTCCTACATGGTCCTCCTGGATCTGAAGTATGTCAAGTCTTCATCAAAGGTTACATCTCTTGATGTGTATCTTCTTGAATCCTAGGAAGTATATTCAGTAGGCCTTTGATGTATCATTGTATCCTATGAAGATACCCTTCCTCCCAGAAAGATCAATCTTGGTCATTTTCTCCTTTGGGATATGTATGTACACCGAGAAGCCAAATATTCTCAAATGGTTGACTTCTAGTTTCTCTCCTGAGAAAGCCTCTTCGAGAGTATTATTTTCAAGTACTCTATGAGGAGTACAGTTATGTACATACACAGTTGTTCTTGCTTCCTATGCCCAAAGGTACATAGGAAGATCCTGATCATGTAGCATAGCTCCTCTTTCCTCCATCATGGTTTGGTTCTTTCATTCTGCAACTCCGTTCTGTTGAGGATTTTATGGACTGCTCAACTCCCTCTTAATCCCCGACTCTCTGCAGAGTTACTTGAATTCTTCCAAAGTGAACTCTCTACCATTATCTGACCATAGAGTCTTTATCTTTCTATCTTCCTAGTTCTTGACCAAGGCTTTATATTCCTTGAACTTTCTGAAAAAATTCATTTTTTCCTTTCAAGAAACATATCCAAGTCTTACATGAGAAATCATCTATAAAGGAAACATAATACACATACCCGCTTAATTATCTAGAAGACATGGGTCCACATACATCTGAGTGTACTATCTCCAGTATTCCTTTAGCCTTGTTCTCACTGCTGGGAAATGTCTTCTTCGGATTCTTTCCTTGTGCACTTCCTTTGCAAATGAATTCATGATTTTCCTAGATCTCTGGAATTCCAGACACTTCTTTTCTTACCATCGGTATTGCTCTGAAGTGCCCATTTGCAATCCTTATGTGCCACAGTTCACTTGGTTCAATCAACTCGTGAACTAATGCATGTTCAGGATATCCCTTCAACTTGTACAAACCTTTGTCTTCTTCTCCAATCATTGTTGCATCTTCTATTGTGTTTTCTCTAGGCCACATCATAACTTGGCCATCGACAAAAGAAACCCTAATTCCTTTTGCATCTAGTGCAGAAATGGAGAGAAGCTTCTTCTTCAATCCTGGAACGTATAGCACATCCTTCATCTTCAATGATTTCCCGGAGTCAAGCTTGTATGAAGCTTCTCCACTCCCTTTTATGGGGTATTCATAGTCATCCCCAACTTTCACCTTGTGAGGTGAGTCATGTTCAGACATATTAATGAATGATTCCTTGTATCCCGTAATATGCTTAGAAGCTCCACTATCCAAAATCCAATGATTGCTTCTGTGTGAGATAGTGCCAATAAGTGACGATATTAGCACATACCCTTCATCTAATCATCCTTCTCTCGTCTGAATCGTTTTTTTGTTGGTTCATCATCTTCGGCGACATGAGCATGGTGTCTCCTTTTTCTGATGGGACAATGTATTGCAAAGTGTTCCTTTTCATCAAAAGTATAGAAATGAACATTTGAATTGTCTATTTTGGTCTTCTTCGCTTTCTTATCATTCTTTTTTTTGTGATGAAAGTTTTCCTTATTCTCCTTCTTCTTGAATTTATTTCAAGTGTTAACCGTGAGAGCTTGATCGTCAGTTTCTCCCATATTTTCTTCTCTTGTCACAAGTATAGCTTCTTCTTGTGCACATTCTTCTCGAAGTCTACTGAAAGAGATCAGCTTCCTTCTTGCACAAATCCCTTGATTGAATGAGTCCCATGATCTAGGGAGACCATTCAAGGTAGTCATTATAATTTCTCCTTCTTCAAAAATTTTTCAACCCCTTCAAGTTGTTCTTCGATTTGAGAAACCCTTGTGAAGTAAGAATGTATAGTCTCAGAGTTCTATATCTTCACATTCTTCAGTTGGTTCCTTGGAGTCATTTTTTGGTTGATTTTATTTCCTTCGAACATCTTTTTCAAATTATTATACACTTATTTCAGTGTCTTGATTGAAGAAAGATGGGGGATGATGTTATCCTTAATAGAATCTGCATGATCCTATTAGCCTTATCCATGCTTCTCTTATGAGCAGCCTTAGCCTCATCTCCCTCTGGTTCTGCAACCTCCTCAGTGATGTACTAATCCAAATCACTCTCTTCAAGGATCAAAAAGACTATCTACTTCCATGATCGTAATTTATCATCCCCTTCAATATTGTCCTCAAGCTGAATATGATGAGTCATCTTTTCAAATGAGAACCTCAAATGGAAATAGAAAATATTTAGATCTTACCAATTTGAGGTGTTTGACTGCATTCTGGAGCTGGTTAACCTAGGGTTTTCCAAATAAAAACTGATTTTCCAAACTCGGAGTTTGGATATTTTGTTTAGATATAAATATGTGCCTCCTTGAGGCAATTTTCTCAGTTAGTTCACTTTCTAAAAACTAAGGTGGGAAGCCTCCAAAATTTTATGTCGTAGTTCCTCCTGGCACCAGTGATAGGGTCAAAAATCAAACTTCTCCAATTCAGAAACTGTCTCCACCAAAATATTCACCCTACTAAGGCAATTTATCCTAGCCCTCTTTTCTTTATGATCTATGGAGACAACACCTTGAACTAGGAAGCCCTAGTTTCTCACTGCTACACAGTGCCTTCTTTCAGAGAGGCTCTAATACCATGTTAGTTTTTATTTAGATATTATTAGTTAATATAGGATCTTTATCTGAAATAATAACAAGTATAACAAGATTCATAAGATATAAAATATACATGAGACACAAATATTTTCACTCGGGAGACCATAAAGGAGAAAAACCTGTAAAATTTCTCATGATAGTAAGATTATCAAAAGTAGTAATAAGAGGTATTCATCATCTATCTATCTCTCCTCCCTTTTGTCTCTATCTCTCTCATATGAACTTGAGAGTTTGATGTGTGTATAAATGAGGGAAATTTCTTCCCTATTCATACCCTTTCAAGTCACTGACCAAACATAAGACTGAGGCCCACATGTCTTCCCTAACAAAACCGAATTCTCCTAGAAATGATCCAAATACACATTACATAATGTTACACTAGGGACTATTTATGTGACTTACAACGGAGGTTGTACCTCAACATCTAGACACAATTAAGACATCCCACAAGGGGGCACACACATCCTCAATGGGGGTACAACAACAAACAATGATAATATACACCAGAATATCTTTTGAAGTTACAAATACATCAACAAGCATAACAAATAGGGTTTCCACTTGGGGAAACTCTTAACAATATTGTGAACAATTCAAAAATGGAGCCCTTACATTAAACTTTAATTTTAATACTATGCAATCCCACGGTGACTTATGCCCTTCAATGTCGAAGGTGAATTATAATCACATACTCATGTATGTACTACAACTAGCATTTGCACCAGGATATGCAAAGGAACGTTGAGAGGATAAACATATGGAAAGTGAAAAGTAAGGTTAATCTATTAAGAATTTGTTTTATATTAATATTATAAAAAATTATATTTCATGCAAACAACGGTACATTGCAAAATAGGGAAACACAATTACTAAAAAATAGAGAATACTAAAAATGAAAATATATAACAAAATTATATAGCAAAAAAAAGATATTATAGCATATAGAGGACATGTGTTATTTTTTTCCATAAGACAACTATTACAATTAATTTTGCAAGAATTGTAGGCTAGCATTTGTTCTATCATTGTCTTGTGAAAGGGAAACAACCTTTTCCCTTTTACGAATTCCCAAGTTTTCTTTGAAAATTCTGTTGTGAAAAAATGTTGCATTTGACATGTATATAGTTCTGCATAGTCCATTGGAAAAGCTGCAAAAAAGACATGATAATCAAATAAAAGAATTTTGACAAAATACATTTGAAATTCAAGTTGAAACTGATAATGCATAAGAATATTCCAAATGTTCATTGATGTCAATGTTATTTTTTTTGCAATGCAATGAAAAAATATATTGACAGAAGTAATGAAAACAATTAAAAATAAAACATTACCTTCAGCTGAAAATTGTTTGGAAATTACTGAGAAGAGGCAATACATGGTACAAAGAAACAACTGAAACAATATAGTGAATGAACCTTGTCCCATTGCACCAATGACTATGAACATCGTAAGCAACCCTTGAACCCATCAAATCTTAGAAGTAATCATGTATCTTTTCATCAACAATTGTTTAGAAAATAAAATGATACATAAAAAGAGTTAAACAAAACTTTAGCATGGGGTATCACTGTCTTCTTGGAAAGCAAGCATTCTTCTAGTTGAATAACAAAAATTAGAATCACAAAAAAGACTCATACCTAAATGTTTCCGTACCTAAAACTCATACATAATATACATGTGCTTCATGACCTTGAAAAGTATACAACCTTGAACCAGTAAAAACATACCATACATGTTGCACAATCATCTATATCAACTTGAAATGTTGAAGCTCTGCAATGTTGTCAAAATATAGAGTTTCATATGTTAAACGTTTATATTTTTGTCATCAACACAGGTAATAATACACAAACTACTTGTTGGTATCTGAGAAAGAAATATCATTCTCCAAAACGGGCATCGGTCTAACAGAAGAAATGAGAAACAGTGAATTCACTAAAGCAAACAACACAATTTAATGTAATACATGGAGAAACAACAAATATTTTATGCAACGTAGAAAATAGTGAATTCACTAAAGAAAACAACACAATTTAATGTAATACATGGAGAAACGACAAAGATTTGATGCAACATATCCCTGAATTTTATTGGTAACTAAATTCAGGTTTGTTACAAGAACCAAATGGGAGGGGACAAAACCTCATCAAGAAATTTAAAAAAAAATCCATTTACAGCTCAACACACCCCATTAGCACCAAGTGGTGGGAAGCCTTCCCCTTTCAAAATCGTTCAGTTGAGAGGAATAGTTGTAGGAAATGGTGCACAAGATACATTCAGATGTCCACAAGTGTTATCAACAATCACTATTTTTATGTTTGGGTTGCTCCTTGCATTTTTACAAAGTTGATGTTGACAATTGAATCTGATTATCCAAACAAACAGTGTTAACTAAATGGGAAGTATACACATCATGAAATTACCCCCAATTTCCTTATAAAAAACACTAAAAATTGATGTAGGAAGGAATATTTTGCAAGTACTGAATCGCGATACTCATGATATTTCCTGTTAAATCTGTGTAATATGCAAACACCACAATGCCCCTCACAACAAAATTGTATATCAAAATCCTTGAACCCAAGTGCCCTTAGCTAATAATTACTGTTCAAAACGGCTATGAAACCCCAACCATAGATGAAAAACTAAGGGAACCACAGGGATTTAACAAATGATATAAATGAAAGCCTGCCATATAGTTCAAGTTATACCATCATATAGATTGTGGACAATGAATGATGTTAATACTTTGACTGGGACAAGCTATAGGTTTAAGATATAGTGATATTTGATGTTGCAATAAAACATAGTTAATAAGTTGCTTATCCAAGTAAAAATAGAAGTGAATCTATTTGTTCATTTGTGAAAATATGTAGAGAAGATGAAATATTCAAAACAATGATGGTAAAATTTATATGTAATATTTGTACAGAGCATAAAAGAATAAGGAGTAATGAGTGACACTGTAAAGAGTCACCTATATGAATTGAAAGGAATCGAGGCTTGCATGTTTGAATTTTGAGTTAGGCAGTTTATAGAAATTCCAATTGTTCTTGCGTCTACAAAATGCAAGGTCTGTTAAATAATGGCATAACTAAAACATGAACAGTTTAATGAGATTAGAAATTTAAATAAGCTCCTTACCGTGGTTCATGTGTCATACTTAATAGAGTATGACTCCCAACTTGTAACAAGTCTCCAAGAGCATACTTCCATTCCACCCCTTGGACATAAAATTAAATGTGTAACAATGACTCTATGATGAACTTTATATTTTTGGGAATTGCCTATAATACCAAACAAACATTGCTTTGAAGCATGATTGAGAACATGTAGACTTGTTTTAAATCAATCAGAATTTTAATTTTTGGTTTTGTTTTTTATTCTAAATTTATATGTTTAAAAAGGATTTTAAGTAGATTAAATATAAAAAAATGTTTTACAAGAATAGTAATGGAATCAGAAAAGTACAGTAGAAAGTATAGATCTGACAAAGTAAATGATAATTTTCATCTCTTTCAACATTGTGACTTTCAAATACAAATCTGATAAATTACTTGGTGAATTGGGACCTTCCTTATATTCAGAAATTAAGTTTTCACAATAGTCTATTCCTCTTAGGAAAATTAACAAATGAAGCAAAATCAANGAAGCAAAATCAACCCTTAAACGAGGGTCTGTACATACATGAGAGAGAGAGAGAGAGAGAGAGAGAGAGAGAGAGAGAGAGAGAGAGATCCAAGGTAGGTTTACACAAGTAGAGCAACCAACCAAGAGGCAAGAGGAACATTTTAACCAAGACAGTAAAAGGGAGAAAGACAGTTTACAACATTTTTATTTAAACAGGGGAAAGATCAAAACATAATAAAAATGCAAGTGCCTAGAAGAACAGGTATTTCAAAATGCAATAGTACTTAATTTAAGTTAATAGTAGAGATCAAGGCAGTACCAGAAGGAAAGTTTATGCAATTTTGCTTTTGCAACCTCTACATTTGTTGGAACATATATTAATAATATATTTGGTTGAATCTCTTCAATAGTTGTTACAATGTTTGTTAGGTATTTCTTGGCTTTCTTTGGAGTATGTGTCTTATTCTGAAGACAAATTCTCATTGAAACAATTGCACCTTCTAAATATTAAGTCGCTCGTTGAAGAATTAAGTCGTCCAATACTGCATTTGCACGTCATCCATACCGTTAAGCAATTTTAGAGACTTGCTCTCCATTGTTTCATCTAGTTGTTTCATCATTTTTGTAACCTTGAAAAAGGAATGCACGGTTTAAGAAGTATGTTAAAACCAGTTATATTACAACTTAAATCAATAGTGACAGGCCTTGACCACTGAAGGAATAGTTAGTATTAACATCAATAGCCACAAAATAAATGCATGGCCTCTAGGAAAAATGGAAAATGACAGTAGGGTTCGTATAAACTCTCGAGAAAAAATTGGTAGGGACTTTGCAGCATTACATAACGGATCGTAGGTCGTGAAGCAACAAACGAAAAACCACACCGAGGTTACCAAATAAGGCTTCATCAAATCCAGGTAACAAGACACCAGCCAAAACACGTAATACATCTGTCCATAAGACATTTTACAGGCTATCGATGATGAATCCTGTAAGATGGAAAATCACATAGGCTGTGAATGCAAAAGTACATAGGACGTACCGACAAGCAACAAATGAGAAAACCACACTCAGTTTACCAAATATGGATACATTAAAACCAATTTAACAAAACACCTCTCAAAGCACACGAAGCATCTATCCAAAAAGCATTCACTAGCATGTCAAGAATGAAGCCTGTAAGATTGGAAATCACAAGGTCTATCAATGTAGGATAAACCCCGATGCAGCAAATAGGTTTTGCAACAACAAAGTGACATGGAATTTCTAAAATAGTCAAGATGAGAAATAGTTTCTTTGACAATTGAATAAGAGTCAATGTGTTGTACATTTTAGAAGAGGAAAGATAATTAACTCTAAAATAAGGCTTTGGTAGGCACTTAAAGGGCTTAGTAGAATTTAGACAAATAGGGGCAAGCATCAACTTTTTCCTACTCATGAGTAAAAAAACAAAAGGAAAAGGAACCTTTTCCATATGGAAAAAAATAAGCAATTAAGAACACAGTTCACATAGGTCTTGTGTTCCTTGAAAAGAGTAAGCAATACATGCATTACAGTAAGCATAAAGGGGTTTTGGTGGTCATTTATAGGGCATTTAAGAAATTATACCAACAAGGCCAAGCCTCAAAAAGATATTTCCTACTCATCAGTAACAATAAAAACAATAAAAATGAACCTCTGCCATATGGAACCAAATAAACAATGAACAACATAGTTAACAAAGGTATTTCCTTCCTTGAACAACTTAACTATACCACATATATACAGCAAACATGTCAGGAACAGCTGAAAGCAATTATGATATTTGCATATTGGGAAAGCCATTTGTGAAGTTTATTCTCATTGTTTAAGAGTTTATCTTATGAATTGACAAAACACACTAACAGAACCCCTGTCAAAACACGCTAACAGAACCCCTGTCAAAACATGCTAGACACCTTTTCAATTGCCCAAACATGCACAGGACCGACCCTCAACCACCAAATGGAGGTAATAAGCAAACATCGAAACCCAATTAACATAACTTTTGTCAAAACATGCAATACACCTATCCAACTAACCAAACACATGCGGGACATACCCTCAAGCAGCAAACAAAGGTAATAAGCTATAAAGTACAATGTTGGGAACAAGTGTTGTAATATGCAAACACTTGTTCCCAATAAAGTACAATGTTGGGAACAAGTGTTGGAATAAAGTACATGTTACCAACACTTGTTCCCAAAATCTGTGTAATCTGGAAACACCACAATGCCCCTCACCAAAAAATTGTATATCATAAACATTGTACCCAAGTGCCAATAGCTAATAATTACTGTTCAAAATGGCTATGAAATCCCAACCATAGAAGAAAACTTAAGAGAACTGCATGGATTTAATAAATGGTATAGATGAAATCCTACCATATAGTTCAAGTTATACCATCATATAGACTATGGAAAATGAATGAAGTTAATATTGTTGATGTATTTGTAACTTCGGAATGTATTCACTTGTATATTATACCCCAATGTCCCTATTGGGAGTATCAGTGATGTAATTGTGTCATGTCATACCCCAATGATCCTATCGGGAGAATCAATAAAGTAAACAAGTCATGTAAAGTCATTGAGGGCATCCCTCCTTATTGTTCAAGGGTTAAAGTCCCCGCAGTTGCGGGGCACTAGGGTTATTAGACTCTCCTAGAGAATTCGGTCTTGGTGAGTTAATGTCAAGTTGGGAATTAGTATAAATAGAGAGTGAGCCTCTCTATTTACCACATAGTCACACACACTCAGTTGTAGCGCATAACTGAGAGAGAGAGAGAGAGAGAGAAGAAATTGGGACAAGAGAGAGAGAGACTACTACTGTGGGGAGATCATATTTGTATCTTTTGGTTTTACTTTTGGTGTTGATTCTATCTCTGAGGAAGTTTCGGGGTTTTCTCCTCTATGGTTTCCCTGAGGAAAATATTTGTGTTCATTGTCTCTTGTGATCGATTGTTGTTCTTGTTATTCTCTCAGATAATATCCTAAGATTATATAGCTTAAATGTTAAAAATATAACATGGTATCAGAGCTAACCTGAGAGGAAGACACTGTGCAACTGCTGAAGCTAGGGCTTCCTACTTTTTGGATCTCTCTCCGCATATTTTCAGCAAAAGGAGGCTAGGCTAAATCTCCTCTCTAGGGCACATCTTTCTGTCGAAGTAGAATCTGATTCTAAGCATTTTCAGGTTTTGACTCAACACTACTGTGGGAAATTAGGGATTTCCACAGAAGTGGAAATTTTTAGTGAGCCCAAGCCTGGATTGATCTCTTCCTAAAAATAAAAGTTTATAGATCAATATCAAATTTTTGGGTTGGGTAGAACTTTGGGAAATTCAAACCCTAAATCTACTCCTGAACCAAAAAACCAGCTCTGCAGAAATTCAGCACCGGATCCAGATCTGACATCTTAACATGGTAAGATCTAAATATTTCGCATTTCCATTTGAGGTTCTCTGTTAATATGTCTCATCATACCAATATTGATGAAAATATTTAGGGAGCTAATAACTTCCAATCCTGGAAGTATAGGATCTCTCTGGTCCTGGAAGAAAATGAAATGGACTCCTATATAAGTGGAGAAGTTCTCGTTCCAGAGGAAGATGAGGCTAAGTCCTTACATAAAAATAAATTGGTCATGGCTAAGAGGGTTATTACTGATTCAAGCAAGGATCATCTCATACCTCAGGTGTCCTCCCTAAAGACACCTAAAGAGATGTTTGATGCCCTTACCAAGTTATTTGAAGGGAAGAACATAAACGGAAGATGACTCTGAGAAACCAATTCAAGAATGTAAAGATCCATAATTGGGAGAGCATCCAGTCTTACTTTACAAGGGTCTCTCAGATCAAGGAACAACTTGAAGTTGTAGATGAAGAAGTAGAGAATGCAAAACTTGTGATGACCACCTTGAATGGTCTCCCTAGGGCATGGGACTCTTTTATTCAAGGGATCTATACCAGAAAGAATCTAGTCAAGTTTTAGCAAACTATGGGAGGAGTGATCACAAGAATAAGCTCAAATATTAGCTTGAGAAGAAAAGATGGGAAGTGAATATCAAGCTCTCGTAGTACAATCCAAGAAAAGCAGAACAGACCATCACAGAGGTAAGCACTCTCTCCAGAAGAATAACACAAGAAAATATAACAAAGATTTGTCTAAGTTCATTTTCTATACATGTGATGAAAGAGGACACCTTGCAAGAGATTGTCCTAGAAACAAAGATATATCTCACAAGAGGAAGGGAAACAAGAATAGACATCATGCTCATGTTACAAAATATGATGAGCCTTCCAAGAAGAGAATCAAACAAGACAGTGATGGTTTTTCAAGTGATGAAGAATATATTTTGGTATCTGCCCTCACGGGAACTGTCGCACATGAAATCAATGATTGCCTTATTGATAGTGGGGCTTCTTAACACAGAACGGGATTTAAGGAATCCTTTGTGAAACAATGAGAACATGAGTCACCCCACAAGGTGAAACTTGGGGATGACTACCAGTATCCAATAAAATGTAGTGGAGAATCCTCCTACAAACTAGACTTTGGAAAGTCTATGAAAATGAAGGATGTCCTATTTGTACCAATACTAAAGAAGAATCTTCTCTCCATCTCTGTATTAGATGCAAAAGGAATAAGAGTTGAATTTTAAGATGGCCAAGTCCTCATGTGTCCAAAAGGAAATACTATTAATGCTGCAGTAGTAATTGGAGAATAAGAGGGAGGACTATACAGATTAAAGGGCCAACCAAAACAAGCTTTGGTTCATGACTCAGTAGAACCAAATGAACTTTGGAATAGAAGGCTTGCACATGTGCACTATAGGGCACTACCACTTGGAAGAAAATTTATTGAAGGTCTTCCAAAAATGCAAGAAAAACATGAAGGAGTATGCAAGGGATGTGCGAAAGGAAAGAGCACAAAGAATACATTTCCAAGTAGTGAAAGCAAGGCTAAAGGAATCTTTGAAATCATTCACTCTGATGTATGTGGTCTGATGCAATCTAGTTCAATAAGCAGGTATGTATACAATGTTTCTTTCATTAATGATTTTCTAGGAAGATGTGGATATACTTCATGAAGAACAAATATGAAGTATTCAGAAAGTTCAAGGAATTCAAAGCCTTGATCGAAAACCACACACAGAAGAAGATCGAGATTTTCTGATCAAACAATGGCAAAGAATTCACATCAAATGAATTCAAGGAATTATGTCGAGATTAAGGGATTAAGAGGGAGTTGACCACTCCATATAATCCACAATATAATGGGGTTGCAGAAAGGAAGAATATAACAATCATGGAAGCAACAAAGGCAATGTTCAATTATCAAGATCTTCCTATGCATCTATGGGCAGAAGCTGCCAGGACAGTTGTGTATGTACAAAATTATACTCCAGATAGAGTACTTGAGAACAAGACACCTGAAGAAGTGTTTTTCAGAAAGAAACCAGAAGTCAATCATCTTAGAATATTTGGTTGTCCAGTGTACATACACATTCCAAAAGAAAAGAGGACAAAGTTAGATCCTTCAAGAAAGAAGGGTATATTTGTGGGATACTCTGAAAGCTCGAAGGCTTAAAGAATATACTTTCTAAGATTTAAGAATATCAACATCAGCAAAGATGTAACATTTTATGAAGACACAACTTACAACAAATCTAGGAAGAGACCAGTTGAAGACCCCAAAGAAAATGAAATACCCAGGATTCGAGATACAACAATGGATGAAGAAATTCCAAAAGAAGATCAAGAAATAGAAGAACCTCAAGAACCTGTAGATCCACCTCAGGAGAAGAATCCTCACAAGAGGAAACCTACATGGGTACAAGAGGCTACCCAAGGTGCAGAGAGATATGGGACTCCCGAAAAAATGGATAGAGAAAGGAGGAGAACTAGGTCCTACTCTGGATATGTAGCCCTATTATGTGACATCATCGATAAAGAACCTTCCATCTATGAAGAAGCGGCAGAAAAGAAAGAATGGAAGGATGCTATGATTTTGGAGTATCAGCCAATCATGAAGAATTATGTTTGGGATGTTTTCCCAAGACCAGAGGGGAAGTCTGTTGTGACTTCCAAATGGATCTATAAGATCAAGCATGTTGCAGATGGTAGCATAGAGAAATATAAAGCAAGATTTGTGGCTCGTGGCTTCTCCCAAAAAGAAGGGATATATTATGAAGAGACTTTTGCACCTGTATCCAGATATACTTCCATCAGATCAGTACTTGCTTTAGATACAGTAATGAAATGGAAAGTACACCAGATCGATGTCAAGACAAATTTCTTGAATGGTGTAGTAGAAGAAGAAGTATATGTGGAGAAGCCACTCAGCTTTGAGACACATGATAGGAAGATTCATGTGTGTAAATTGAAGAAATGCCTGTACGGTTTGAAATAGGCACCCAGGACATGGTACGGAAAATTTGACAGCTTCCTAACTAGTTTGGGCTTTACAAAAAGTAAAGCAGATTCCCACCTTTACTACAAGGTTGAACAAGGGAACTTAGTGATGCTCCTATTGTATGTAGATGACCTATTTTTAACAAGTACAGATGGGTTGATTGCTAACACGAAGAGGAAGCTAGTTGTTGAGTTCGAAATGAAGGACTTGGGTATGATGCATTACTTTCTAGGCATGGAGGTGTGGTAGAATGCGGATGGAATCCCCCTAGGAAAAGGGAAGTATGCGGTCAATATCCTGAAGAGATTCGAGATGATGGACTACAAGGAAATGAATACACCTATGGCATTGAATCTGAAGCTATTGAGTGATGCTTCATCAAAGTTGGTCGATGCTACGATGTATCGTCAGATGATTGGGAACTTGGTGTACCTGATCAATACGAGACAATATATTTTCTTTGCTGTGAACACATTGAGCCACTTCCTAACATATCTGATACATGTTCACATGATTGCTGCAAATCATATTCTAAGGTACCTAAAGGATATAGTTGATTATGGGCTCAAGTATGAGGCAAATCAGAAGATTAACCTGGAAGGTTATGTGGATTTGCATTGGGCAGGCATTTCCATTGATAGGAAGAGCACTTCAGGGTGTTGCTTCAGTATGGGATCAGGTGTGATCTCCTGGTTTATTAGGAAGCAATCCTGTGTGGCACTAAGTATAGCTGAAGCAGAGTATGTTGCAGCTTTTTCAACTAGTTGTGAGGCAGTATGGATGAGAAAGATACTGTTGACTTATTTTATCTCTAGTTGGATTCTACTTGTATATATTGAGACAACCATAGTTTTGTGAATTTGTCGGAGAACCCAATGTTCCATGACAAGTCGAAGCATATTGAGATAAAATATCACTATATCAGGGATATGGTGCAGAGTGGAGCAGTGAAGCTCCAATATGTTACGACAGACAAGCAGATAGCTGATGTGTTGACCAAACCATTAGCTAGACTGAAGTTTGAGTACTTCAGGGATAACCTTGGTGTTCTCCAGATCGAGGTTCCCTCCAAAGGCAATTGATGTGTCCATTATCCTTTCTGACATGGTGAAAGGCTGGGCTCCACTTGGTCAGATGTAAGTGTAGAGATATTCTGATGTGATTATGGGATGTGCTCCCACATGATCAGTGCACAAACATTCTGATGTGATTGTGGGATGTGTTCCCACATGATCAGTGTAGATAAATTGTGATGTGATTGTGGGATGTGTTCCTACATGATTACTGTAGAGACATTCTGATGTGATTGTGGGATGTGTTCCCACATGATCAGTGCAAAGACATTCTGATGTGATTGTGGGATTTATTCCCACATTATCAGTGCAAAGACATTCTAATGTGATTGTGGGATGTGTTCCCACATGATCAGTGCAGATCAATTCTGACGTGATTGCAGGATGTGTTCCCACATGATCAAATATAAGTGCAAATCCATTCTGATGTGATTGCGGGATGTGTTCCCACATGATCAGATGTAAGTGCAGAGTCTTTCTGACAAGATGAGGTCAGATGTAAGTGTAGAGCCTTTCTGACAAGATGAGGTCGGATGTAAGTGCAGAGCCTTTCTGACAAGATGAGGTCAGATGTAAGTGTAGAGCCTTTCTGATAAGATGAGGTCGGATGTAAGTGCAGATCCTTTTTGACAAGATGAGGTCAGATGTAAGTGCGGAGCATTTCTGAAAAGATGAGTTCAGATGTAAGTGCAAATCCTTTCTGACAAGATGAGGTCAGATGTGACTGTTGGGCCTTTCTGACATGGGTTTTGGATGTGTTCCTCCCATGGTCAGATGTGAGTGTTGGGCGTGCCTTTCTGACATGGTTCTTGGATGTGTTCCTCCCATGGTCAGATGTGAGTGTTGGGCGTGCCTTTCTGACATGGTTCTTGGATGTGTTCCTCCCATGGTCAGATGTAAGTGTTGGGCGGGCCTTTCTAACATGGTTAATTCCATGGTTAGATATAAGTGTTGAAGATGATGAAGACCTACATGAAGGCTAGGCCTACAACCAGCATGAAAAAGAGCTAGCTCTGTAGAACTTCTTGTGAGGAGTAGAATTGAGAGATATCACCATTTGTTCGAGATAGCGGAAGCAGTGATGATGATCCAGTGATGACCCAGAGAATAAGACTTTTGCTGATAAATTGTGTCGAGAGAATACCTTCCTAGTTAAGAGGGAATGTTGATGTATTTGTAACTTCAGAATGTATTCAATTATATAATATACCCCAATGTCCCTATTTGGAGTAGCAGTGATGTAATTGTGTCATTTCATACCCCGATGATCCTATCGGGAGAATCAATAAAGTAAACAAGTCATGTAAAGTCATTGAGGGTAACCCTCCTTATTTTTCAAGGGTTAAAGTCCCCGCATTTGCGGGGCACTAGGGTTATTAGACTCTCCTAGAGAATTCAGCCCTTGTGAGTTAATGTCAAGTCAGGAATTAGTATAAATAGAGAGTGAGCCTCTCTATTTACCAAACAATCACACACAGTAAGTTGTAGAGCATAACTAAGAGAGAGAAAAGAATCTGGGACAAGAGAGAGAGAGATTACTGCTGTCGAGAGATCATGTTTGTATCTTTGAGTTTTACTTTTGGTACTGATTCTATCTCTGAATAATTTATGGGGTTTTCTCCTTTATGGTTTCCACGAGGAAAATCTTTGTGTTCATTGTCTCTTGTGATTAATTGATTTGCTTGTTATTCTCTCAGATAAGATCCTAATAGCATATAGCTTAAATGTTAAAAAACTAACAAATACTTTGAAGGGACAAGCTATAGGTTTAAGATACACCTGTCCAAATTCCCGAACACGCGCAGGACGACTTCATCTGCCAGGTTTCCAATCCTTGTAATGTTTCATGAATGATCATTTACCACTTTCAGCTTCTTACACTCCAAGCCCCTATG
This sequence comes from Pseudotsuga menziesii, assembly GCA_001517045.1. Taxonomy (NCBI): domain Eukaryota; kingdom Viridiplantae; phylum Streptophyta; class Pinopsida; order Pinales; family Pinaceae; genus Pseudotsuga; species Pseudotsuga menziesii. Next base: position 187,606 of record LPNX010039134.1, on the reverse strand, counting down.
GACCATTCTTAAATGTAAACTAAATCTAATATAATTGTTCAATAAATTACTAGAGAACATCATATACCGAAGATAAGAAGGGAATAAACAACATAAGAAAATTAATATACGTTGTTCAGCAATAACAGTCTATATGTTACATGTTTTAGAACAAGAACAAGAATCAACTTTGAACAGGGATGGGTAGTAATAGTAGATCATAGAAGAAGAGGGGGCGATAGGGTTAAGACAAAAGGGTAAGGTTACGCAATTAAGGTGGATGCGGGAACATACAACCAACAAATAAGGGTTAACATAAGAGAAAGGCTAAGTACCATAAACTAAGGAATGATAAACGCTTATCACATTGCAAAATGAAGGATGTACCAAGAAGGCGGGGATAGAATCCATTTTATGTCTCTCTCAAATGTACAAGTGTTTAATACACTAATTGAAACTTCTATCATCACCATATAAGGAAGGTTAAAAGTACATGTTGGGAACAAGTTTTGTAATATTCACAGTATCAATTGTCACAACCACCAGTTTTGTTTTTGCTAAAAGCATATAAATGTATTTGCATTGATAAAAACATATGAAATCCATATGCTTGAGAAAAGAAATTGCAACATGAGAAAAAAAGGTTTATAATCAAAGAAGAGGGGGTTTGGAGACTCATGGAATCAATATACTTTTTTATCTTTTTCATTGAAAAAAACTTGAAATATTATGCATTGAGTATGTCCATCATAGTCATGTTGATTTAGGTGAAGTTTGAGTTGCTGACAAGGTGTTTCATAGGAATGTATGTGTTCTAAGCATATATTTTGAGTTTCTATATGTAATGGGTTTAAGAGGGTTTCAGTGATTAAAATAATAGTACAATTTCAAAAAGTTGTCTTGGATGCATTTGCATTATTAGATATATTCATAGGTCTTCATTATATATTTCTACATTAGAAATTAATGTAGGTTTCATTTGTGGGTGGCCCACGAATTTGATGTCTACCTTATAATAAATGATTGTCATGTAGAATCTCGTGTACATTTGAAATGTGTGGAGAACTAAGAATTGATTACCTTAAAGAAGATTATTTATATTTGATGTGGTTATTTTATAATTGATTGCATTCCATGTACATTTGAAATGTGTTTATAATTTGAATTGGTTGATTTAAAGAAGCTTATGTCATATTTCATATGTGGTTATCTTAGAATTGATTGTAGTCCAAAATCTAGTTATATTTCTTATGTGGTTACTTTTCATATATTTGAATTTTCTTCCAAAATCTCTAGCATCTGCAATAAACTTGAGCTTTGGGATCCATTGTTTGACATCTGTAAAAAACTTGAGCTTTGGGGTCCATTGTGATGAATTATTTGTGTTTTTAGTTATTTTTTTAGTTAGCAAGACACAAATGGATATGATTTAATAACAGTTGATGCCTAGTGTGTGTCAAAATAGTGACTCCATGAGCAAGGCTACATAGATCAATTGTGTTAGATCATGGAATTTCACAATCAAAACCATGTCTGCCAACTTGTGATTGATTTATACTCTTTATATCTTCTAATTATTCATGTTGTTTAGAAGGGCAAGGATTATTGCTTTCCTGACACAAAGTAGCAAATTTACTATATTTAGTGAGTTAGAAAAACTGTAGGTAAGCCATGGTAGTTCAATCACAAACAAACAAAAAAATTGATTTCTTTTGATAATTTTTATAATTAATAAAATTTAAATATTTTAATTTCTTAGGTTTTATAGTTGTTATTAAAATTCAATTTAAAATTTTAATTAATTACTTTTTTTATTAAAACGATATTTCTATATAATGAAATCACTAAAAGTAAATAAAACATCCTTACTGTAATATAATAAGTCTAAAGTTATATGAGAAAAAGAGGATTTCAAGGACCAAGCATATGTATTTTGTGCAAATCAAGCGATGAACATTCCTCTCATTTGTTTGGTACTTGTCCTCATGTAGGGAATGTTTGGACCACTGCATCACAGGATCTTACACAAGATAGGACGATCATGAACCATGAAGCAACTCTGAAACAAAGGGCTCAGATGTGGTGGCAGAACATAGGCGTATGTTGTTTTGACACATTCCCTGCTCTATTTGTCTATAGCATTTGGGAAGCACGGAACAGAGTGATTTTCAAAAATCAATGGACTCCTTCTGACATTACTTCAGCTATGTTGGTACAAAAATTGCAAGAGAATAAAACAACCCTGTCACGTCCCTACCCTTCTACCGGTGAGAGGATGCAACTATAATGCTAACATTCTGGGCAATCTAGACCCATGAACATAAAATAAAATGCATTGAACTTAAACATACGAAGATGCATATTATCAAACAGTGGAAGCAATTTCACTCATTCACAGCATTTAACATGTTCATGTGGATTTATAAAAAAAACACAGTTGCAAGTATTTAAACACAATAATACTTATCTTAGAAGAAGCTTGTCCCGCAACTAGCTATGTCGCTGCAATGTTCCACCCAACCATATACTAGTGTGCTCATCAATCAGTCAGCAACACTACCACCCCCGAGCTGGGCGTGATTTGACAAAGAATAAGGGAAAAGTAGTAGGCTCACATGTATCCAAGGATACACAAAACTCATCCAAGCCAACACAGTTGGGTTTATCAGGCTAACAGGGAGCTGGAAAGGTTGGTTGCTGAGCTAGTGAGCTCAATCCAAGAGCTATGGACACCTGCACAAGAACTAGCTTGGCTTCTAAAACATCCACACACACTCAACACAAGGAAGCATCCCCTTCTCTCCTACACAGTGCCTCGGGATATGCCTTCCCTTCGAGTGTTATTCAGGGGGTGTAAATAAAAAATCCATCCCTCTAGCTCTGTTTGTGAGGCTCCTGCACACACTAGGTCTGTTAATCAAGCTCAGACCCCATTTCCACACCTAAATATAGTTCAAAGGCCAACAAACGGTGTTCACATAGCAACAACAGTTCTGGACTAAAGGAAAAATACCATGGGGACCAAAATTGGGTATGGAAATTGGGTAGAAACAACTCAAGCTGAGAAACTCGAATTCTAGAGTCGTTTATGGCCCTAACATGACCAAAACGGATTCAACATCACCCAAAATTCGTGGCTCTATTCTCCCACTCATTGGGAAACACTAAAAAACAAAATTCCCCACCATGGGCATGTGGAAACGACACCAAAACGCCCAGCAGAGATCCCAGCCACTAGAAGTTAACAAAAACACTTCATGGCCATGGTAAAAACACATGAAACCGCAAAATCATGAGTGGAATATGCACCAACATCTCCAAAGACGTGAGGAAAACCAACCCAAACCCTGGCATTACAAAAACGACCTCCTATCTATGGGAAAAGGAATCCAACAACCAAAAACATGGAATGAAAACACACATAGGAAGTTCTGGATGCCTAAGAAAGCTCACGTGAAGGAAAAATGGTGAGGAAAACATGAAAACGTGAAAGCATGGTAGAATGGCATACGTTTTTTGGGTTTTTACTTGCCCGAGTCAAAACGCATTTCCCAAAAATTGATGGATTCTCAAATTTGAATTTGGGTTGTCATAGCTTGTCCATCCCATGCAATAACCAACTCAACCAACTTCTAGCAGTAATAAATGATTGGGTAAATAATACAAGAAAGGTAGTTGACAGATTTGATGGGTTCCCCCTTTGACATTTGGATTTTCCCCATTGGCTCCAAAAGGTTTGAATATCCCTCCCCCCCTATCCTTAGGAAATCATGCCCCCATCTCTTATTTGTTGCATTGACATAGTTTCTTGTGGGTTTTTAATTAAATTGCGTATTTACATGATGTTCAAAATTATAATGTGTTGGCTAGCACAAAATACCATCGGCAACGAGTTTAATCGCCGGAACACAAAAAAGATAATCCATGTTGGGGTTTTTATTGTAGCTCCACACCACGATTAATTACAATATATACATCATATACATTTAATGCAAACGGGGTCAAAACTGGGGTGTTACATTCCCCTCCCCCTTCAATATCAATGTCCTCAGTGCTTTACAAAATTGAACAAAATGTTACACTGGAATCACCTCGGTGATCTTCAAAATTGAACAAAAATGGATGTGCCAATCACATGGAATCCTCCAGCTCCCACGTAGCCTCTTCAAGACCATAGTTCTCCCTTTGCACCTTTACGTACCCTATGGCTCGATTCTGGAGCATTGTGACCTTCCTGTCAAGGATGCGCATTGGCTCGATTCAAAACTATCCCTTGGGATTCACATAAATCACATCCCAATTTATCACATGGTTATGATCATGTACATATTTCTTAAGCAAAGAAACATGAAAAACATTATGAGCTCTAGTGCTAGTAGGAAATGCAAGTGTATATGCAACTGGCCCTATTATTTCAAGCACTTTAAACGTCCCACAATATCTAGGAGACAACTTGGCACAAATTCCAAGCTTCAAGGAACTCTTCTTTTCCCTCACTCTGAGGTAAACATGATCCCCAACACTGAACTCTCTGTTCACCCTATGCTTATTTGCATAGCTTTTCTATATGTCCTGGGCTACTTTCATATTCTACCTAATCTTTACAACCACTTACTCCATTTACTTAAGCAATTCTTTCCCAGGCACAAACCTGTTCACTATATTATCCCATGTCACCGGTGTCCTACACCTTCTGCCATACAAAGCTTCATATGGACTCATCCCCAAGGATGCTTGCTATCCATTGTTATAAGCAAACTCTACCAAGCGTAAATAATATTCCCACTTGGTTGTTTTGTCCATCACACACATGAGAAACATGTCTTTAAGCACTTGATTCACTCTCTCTGTCTGACCATCAGTCTGAGGATGGTAGGCAGTGCTGAAGTTCAACTTTGTACCCAAATATGCAAACAAACCCTTCCAAAAATTGGAAGTGAACTTGACATCTCGGTCAGAATTCATTGCCTTAGGCAATCCATGCAATTTGAAAATATCCTTCATGAATATTTTTGCAATGTCATTAGTCTTGTGCGTAGACTTAACCAGTATAAAATGTGCTTCCTTTGTCAACTTGTCCACCACAACCATGATGGAATCATGTTATCTCCAAGTCATTGGAAATCCTGTAATAAAATCCATGGAAATAACTTCCCATTTCCATTCTAGAACTAGCAAAGGCTGCAACAAACCTGCAGGGTGTTGATGCTCAACCTTTACCTGCTGACATTTCATGCACCTTGAAATATACTTGTCCGTATCATTTTTCATTCCTGGCCAAAAAAGCTTCTTTCTAGCTGTAGTAATCGTCTTCTGATATCCCGGATGACCAGAATATGGATCTTAGTGGATCTCGTCCATAACCATTCTCCTCAAATATTCTACATTTCGGATATAGACTTTGTTCTTATAAGTAATAATTCCATCTTCTTCGAATTTATATCTCTCATACCTCTTCTCAAGACTTTTCTGCTGCAACTTTTCTTTTACCTGCTCATATAATTCACCTACAACAATATGATTAGCAATCTGATGTCTCAAATCTAGTTGGAAAATACTAAGAGATGCCACATGCATTTCCTGCACCTTCCTGCTGAGTGCATCAGCTACCTTATTCTCCTTTCCTTTGATGTGTTTGATTTCAAAATCAAACTCGCATAAAAACTTCATCCATCTCACTTTCCTAGCATTTAACGTTGGCTGATCAAACAAGTACTTCATACCTCAATGGTATGTCCTTATCTCAAATATTCTACCCATCAAGTAATGCCTCCACATCTTGAGAGCATGTACTATGGCTGCAAGTTCTAGGTCATGAGTAGCATAGTTTTTCTCTTGCTCCTTAAGCTTTCTTAACTCTTAACATATCATGTGGTTGTCTTGCATAAGGACTCCTCCAAGCCCTTGTCCGCATGCATTAGCACACACCACAAAATCCTTTTCTGGGTCTTCAATCTTCAATACTGGCGCACTTGTGAGAAGATTCTTCAACTGCTAGAAGCTTTCTTCACACCTCGGTGTCCATTCAAACTTTATTCCCTTCTTTTGCAAAGAAGTGACTAGATGTGCAACCTTGGAGAATCCCTCAATGAATCTCCTATAGTATCCTACAAGTCCCATAAAATATCTTACATCTGTCACATTTCTTGGAGTAGGCCAATTCATAATGGCCTCAATCTTCTCAGGGTCTACAGATATACCCTCATCTGAGATAATGTGACCCAAATAATGAATCATATCTCTGTAAAATTCACACTTACTCAACTTTGCATATAATTGATGCTCCCTGAGAAATTGTAATGTCAATCTTAGATGTTCCTCATGCTCTTCCTCATTCTTAGAATAAATAAGAATGTCATCAAGGAAAACAAGAACAAACTTGTCCAAATACTTGTTGAAGACACTATTCATAAGGCACGTAAATGTATTTGGTGCATTTGTGAGACCAAATGGTACCACTACAAACTCATAATGCCCAGATCTTGTCCTGAAGGTTGTCTTATGAATGTCTTCATCCTTGATTCTCACCTGGTGGTAACCAGACCTCAAGTCAATCTTGGAAAATACCTTTGCTCCTCTCATTTGATCAAAGAGTTCATGAATCCTAGGCAAAGGGTATTTATTCTTCACAGTAACCTTGTTCAATTGTATGTACTCAATACACAACCTGAGTGTACCATCTTTCTTCTTCACAAACAAAATTGGTTCTCCCCAAGGAGACACACTCGACCTAATATACTTCTTCTCCAACAACTCTTGTAGTTTCATCTTCAGCTCTAGCATTTCCAGTGTACTCATCCTGTAGGGTGTCTTGGACACTGGTGCTGCTCTTGGCACAAGTTCAATTATTAAATCAATGTCCCTCTTTGTAGGAAGCCCTGGAATCTCATCAGGAAACACATCCCTGAATTCCTGCAACACATGAAAGTCCTATTACCTAGGAGTTTCATTCTCTGTTGCCTCCACAATATGAGCTGCATACAGCTGACAACCTTTCCTACAGAACTTCTTTAGTTGCATTGCTGAAATATGCCTTACTAATATCACCTTTGGGATTCCTCTTACAACTCTTGGGTTCCCTTCTTCATCCATGCATTCAGAAGTCTTATTATAACATTCAATCTTTACCCTGCAAGCTTCCAACTAATCCATTCCAATGAGAACATCATAGGAACCAAGTGGTAGAACATTCAGATCTAGAAAAGTGACCATTCCATTCATAACCAATGGACATTTCTCTACCACTTCACTAACCTTTCTCTTAGTTCCAGTGGCTAGCTGAACTAACCAAGATTTTCTATGCTTTACTTTCCTAAAAGCACAAATATCCACTACTCTAGGAGTAATGTAACTATGAGTAGAACCAGGGTCAATCAAAATAGAAACAGATTTCTCAACAATATTACCTTTAACTTCAACCACAGTTGTATGGTGATCTTCCTAGTAGTCCTCCAGTGTGCCATAAATCCTAGGGACAACCCTTGCTACTTGACCAACTATTTATGCCCCTTGAATGTTGTAAGTTGGCCTTGCATTCGCGTTCTCAAGTGGACAATTCCTGCGCATGTGGGTCCTCCACATTTCCAACATTGGAGTGGTCCTCTATTCTATTGTTGTTCTCTGGGATTTTCTCTCACCACTCTAGCTGGTTGCTTCTCTACTCGAAATGGCTTCTTCTGTTGATTCCTGAAGTTAGAAGGTTTGAAACCTTTCTTACTTTAGTCAAACTTCTCGTTCTTCTTGTCCTTCCATGTCTTATGGTAATCAGGTTTACCCTTGCTTTTCTCACAACAATACTTAGCCTTCCTTATTACTTCTTCAAGAGTTCTAGGTTCATAAAACTCAATTATGTCTTTGTAATACTGAGGCAATCCACTCAGGAAACGCTGGATATTCACTTTTTCATCTTTATGTACTTCACATACCTCAAAAGTTCCAGGAACTTGTTTGCATACTCTTCCATGGTCTATTGTCCCAATCTCAGCTCATGGAACTCCTTGATCTTATCATCATAGTACCTATCGGAAAGGTACTTCTGCTTGAAGTACTTCTAGAACTGCTTCCATACAATCTTCCTTTCATTGATCTTCCTTACCTTTCTAAAGTGCTCCCACCATATGGATGCTCTTCCAGTCAAATTAAAGATGGCTACTCTAGCATTCATATTTCCTAAATAGTCTTGGACTTGGAAATATTTCCTCATCCCAAGAACCCAAGATTCATCTTCTTGTCCATTATTTATCTCACCATTAAAGTTAGGAGGCCTTTCCTTCTTAAATTGATCACATAAATGGTTCCGGTAATGCCTCTTCCTCTCATTCCCATGAGATGAAGAGATTGAATCCCCAGTGGATCCTTTAGATTTAGATGACTCACTAGGAGATCTCTTTCTTCTTCTACTACTGCTCTTACTACCTTATGGTCTTACTGTCTAGTCCCCAGAGTTCATCCTCCTATGGGTGTCTGTCAAACTTTGTAGCATGGCTGCATTTAGCTGATTATGCTCCTCCTGAGCCTTAACCAATCTTTCATTATCTTCCCTATAACTTTCCATATCCACCCTTAGGCTTCTCATGGTGGCTGCAAAATCTGGGGGAGTCTCTTGAAATATCCTCCCATTAGACTATGTCTCAGCATTTCCTACACGAATTGTTTCTCCCATAACATCTTGCTCATGCTCATAGGGATCATGTGCATCATTCATGTTGAAGGTTCTCATGGCTGAACCAAAACCCAACTTTATTGATCAGCACTATGTGGAATGATGCCCTTTTGAAGGTGACTATAATTCTACAAAATGTGTTAATAAACATGATTGTTAGATGCAAAACACTCACATGAATCATATATTACTTACCTTCACTTGGAAAAATCATACATTGGTAACTTTGCCCAAAACACATAATTTTCTTTTGACAAGAACGACTGTCTCAAGGGGACGACGGGGGTCAAGGGGGCTTGCCCTTGTTTTTCTTTTTTGTAAATACATCAATTTCACTCAATCTAGTGCATAAACAAGTTGCCTTTTTTCATCTTTCTATCCCTTAAGATCTCACTAAAAAACCCTACTGAATTTCTCTGTTTTGACAAAATTTTCACCCGCTGCATCGGAAAACATTTTGACTTTCACCTGCTACAGCGGCTCGATCCTCATTTTTCACCCACCGTAGCGCCTCGACTTTCAGTTTCCAGCCATCGTTGGGGTTCAATCCTCTTTTTCCATACACCACAGTAGCGGCTCAACTTTCGGTTTCCAGCTGTTGTTGGGGCTCGGTCCTCTTTTTCCATCCGCCGCAGTAGTGGCTCAAACTCTAAATTCCTCCCACCATAGCGGCGTGATCATCAAATTTATGCCGCCGCTGTTGTGGATCAAATTTAATTTTCGTTCTACCGCCGTCGTTGCGGCTCGGAGTTTGATTTCCAGCCGCTTCGTCGACTTGGTCTTTGTCTTTCGGCCGCTAATTACACACTTAGAAACATTTCTGAAAATTTTCTTCTGCGGTCCAAGCTCCAACTTCCTTCTGCCACACATTGACTCCAATTCAAACTTACACCCAATAGCAGCTCCAATTTCATCTCTTGTTCACCGTCGTTGCGGCTCGGACATCAACTTTCTTCCATCGCTACGGCTCAATCGACAATACCCGCCCCCCGTACTGGTAAGAGGGAACAACACAGCCATTGCTATGGCTCTTCTTCTTCCTCCTCAGCTGCTACAGTGGCTCAGCTTGGGGCTTTCTCAGCCACCAAGGAGGTTTTTCGATACTTAGAAAATTTCCTTTGTCTGCAGCTGTCAGCTGAATACTCACAGGGGTAAATTCTAGCCTCTGATAACTGCTCGACTCAGCCCATTGAGGCCCACTGCTGCAACCTTGGGCTCTGATACCAATCTGTCATGCCCCCACCCTTCTACCGGTGAGAGGACGCAACTATAATGCTAACATTCTAGGAATTCTAGCTCCATGAACATAAAATAAAATGCATTGAACTTATACATACACAGATGCATAAATGATTATCAAATAGCGGAAGCAATTTCATTCATTCACAACATTTAACATGTTCATATGGATTTATAAAACAAACACTGTTGCAAGGATTTAAACATAAGAATACTTATCTTAGAAGAATATTTTCCCTCAACCAGCTACGACGTTGCAACATTCCACCCAACCATAGGCCAATGTGCTCATCAATTACTCAGCAATACTGCCACCCCTGATCTAGGCATGATTTCACAAGGAATAAGGGGAAACTAGCAGGCTCACACGTAGCCAATGATACACAAAAATCAGCCAAGCCAACACAATTCGGTTTATCAGGCTAATAGGGAGCTAGAAAGGTTGGTTATTAAGCTAGTGAGATCAATCCAAGAGCTATGGACACCTACACCAGAACTAGCCTGGCTTCTAAAACATCCACACACACCTAACACAAGGAAGCATCCCCTTCTCTGCTACACAGTCCCTCGGGCTATGCCTTCCCTTCCAGTGCTAATTAGGGGGTGTAAAGAAGAAATTCAGCCCTCTACATGTGTATGTGAGGCTCCTACACACAGTAGGTTTGTTAAGCAAGATCAAGCCCCATTTCCACACCCAAAGACATTTCAAAGTCCAACAAATGGTGTGCACACGACAACAACAGTTCTTGACTAAAGGAAAAACACCACAGAAACCAAAATCTGGTATGGCAATAGGGTAGAAACAATTCAGGCTGAGCAACTCAAGTTCCAGAGTCGTTTATGGCCCTAACGTGGCTAAAACGAATTCAATAGCACCCAAAATTCTTGTTGATGTAATTGTAACTTCAGAATGTATTCACTTGTATTTCTTATGTATTATACCCCGATGTTTATTCTAGGATGTGTCTGTAATGTACTTGAGTCATTTCATGCCCCGATGTTCCTATCAGGAGTTTCTATAATGTAAACAAGTCATGTCAAGTCAATGTGGGTAACCCTCCTATTGGTCAAGGGTTAAAGTCCCTGCAGTTCCGGGGCACTAGGGTTATTAGACTCTCCTAGAGAAGTCGGCCCTAGTAGGTTATTTTCAAGTCAAGAATTAGTATAAATAGAGAGTGAGTCTCTCTATTTAATACACACTCACTCACACTCAATTCTAGCACATAACTGAGGAAGAAGAAGACACTAGGGCTAGGAAGAAAGAGGCTACTGTTGTCGAGAGGTCATCTTACTGTTTTTGGGTTTTACTTTTGGTGTTGATTCTATCTATGAGGAAGTTGTAGGGTTTTCTCCATTTATGGTTTCCCCGAGGAAAAACACTGTGTTCATTGTGTCTTGTGTTTGATTGTTGTTCTTGTTATTCTCTCACTTAAAGATCATAATATAATGCTAGCTTAATGTTAAAAATCTAAAAATTCTTGGCTATGTTCTTTCACTGATTGGGCAACACTAAAAAATGAAATTCCCCACCTTGGGCATGTGGAAACGGCACCAAAACTCACAGCAGAGATCCCAACCACTAGAAGTTATAAAAAACAGTTCACAGCCATGGTAAAAACACATGAAACTGCAAAATCATGAGTGGAATATGCACCGGTAGCTCCAAATACATGAGGAAAACCAACCCAATTCTTGGCATTACAAAAACGACCTCCCATCCATGGGAAAAGGAAGCCAACAACCAAAAACATGGAATGAAAACACACACAAGAAGTTTTGGATGCCTGAGAGAGCTCACGTGAAGGAAAAATGGTGAGGAAAACATGAAAACGTGAAAGCATGGTAGAATGACATACGTTTTTGGCTTTTTACTTGCCCAAGGAGTCAAAATGCATTTCCCAAAAATTGATGGCTTCTCAAATTCGAATTTGGGTTGTCATACCTTTCCCATCCCATGCAATAACCAACTCAACCAACTTCTAGCAGTAATAAATGATTGGGTAAATAAGACNCCCCCCCCCCTTATCCTTAGGAAATCATGCCCCCATCTCATTATTTGTAGTGTTGACATAGTTAGTTGTGGGTTTTTAATTAAATTGCATATTTACATTATGTTCAAAATTATAATGTGTCGGATAGCACAAAATACCATCGGCAACAAGTTTAATCGTCGGAACATAAAAACGATATTCCATGGTGGGGATTTTTGTTGTAGCTCCACACCACGATTAATTAAAATATATACATCATATACATTTAATGCAAACAGGGTCGAAACCGGGGTACTACAAACCCCCAAACAAGGAAAAAGTCAAGTAGTAATTGCATCAGCAATAGATGAAAGCACTCCATGGGATTTTTTTTACGGCGCAAGTCAAGGAGACCCGCCCATAGGAGGTGCGGTTGGTTTCGTTTATCATTTTGATCATATCAAAAAAAACTTCAAATTTTCTTTGGGACATGCATCAAATAGCAAAGCTAAACTCTCAACTTTATGATCAGTTATAAGGATTGCCAAGGAAAAATAGCTACCAAGAATACACATCTATGGTGACTCAAAAACAGTGATCGATTAGTCAAATGGTAAAAACAATATCAGAGCTCCACATCTTCATAACCTGTTAAAGGAAATTCGAGTTCTCCAACCTTCCTTTGAAGCAGTAACTTTCTCTCATATTTACAGAGAACTTAATACAGAAGCAGACACTTTGTCAAAGCTATCTCTAGCAATACAACTAGGAATAATTGAAGGAGAGGATTTCAATAACGACAAAGCCACAAATTTTTTCATCTGACCTTAAGAAAAAACAAAACTTGAAGGGATTCTTTTCTGCAGAAGGAAGAAAACACGCTCCATTTTGTGACGTAGGAGCAATTCTGAGTCGTGTTGGAGTGCAGCGATTCGTGCATGTAGAAGACACCAGTGATGTTTGATCTCGAGACAGAGATGGAAAAAAATTATCTTATTTGTACACATTGAAAGGAATGTAGAAATTTTTGAAGACCTAATCAATCAGGAAACGTACTTTGCCAAGCCAAAAAAATGAAGGAATCGGCCTCTGCATCGATGGGAAACCACAGCGGAGTTGGAACTCATAAAAGATCTGAGAGATACTAAGGTTTTGTTAAATAATTTCAGTACTATAAAGAACGGAATGTAAGGTGATAGGAAACTTTATATGAAGCGAAGGAACTGATGTTAGTCCTTGTTATTCTCAATGAATAAAATGATTTTTTTCTATGGCAACCAAAAAAAGTCTAAAGTTAAATTCAACATCATAATTGTAATTTAACTTTAAATATTCGATACATTCAATTTCATTAACTTGAAACAATTTTCAAAATTCCAAATACCAATTTGTGTTTTGAAAGAACAAAACACTTAACTAAGTTAATGTATATTGTAATGAAAGGAAAAAATAACTTAAGTTTGAACAAACTGTTTTTTTAAATCAATGTGTATTGTAATATTATGCAACAAAAGTAAAAATGGTTACAAATACAAGCATTAAAACCGATGCATATTATATAATTATGGCATCAAAAACATGGAACATTTTAAGTCTTTCTTAGTTAATGAATTTTGGAACTTAGATGGATTTCTTTAAATTTCTAATTAACATTATTAAATGCAATTTTATTAAGAATAATGGTGATACAATCAATTAAATGCATCAAACAACATTTCTAAATTTCCAAAGATGATGAGTTACCCAACTAAATAAAGCTCTATAAAATAATAACCCAAAAGAACATGATTAAAAAGCAATACATGTGTTTTTTCCATCTCTTGTTTAAGAACTTATTTCAAAGGGTCATGTAATACAAATTCGAGGTGATTTTTAAGAAAACAAATGGGAATTTAAAGAGACACCATACCAAAAACCTCTAAGAGAAAACTTTCAATTAATAACCAATATTCACGTACAAAAGCAAATATGATTATTCCAAAGACACAGAGCTTCAGTTGAACCCAGTAATCCCACTTATTTAATGCCTAATATACAAAATTGTAAAGCAATATTCAGAGCTTAACTTTAGGTTGAACTAATTTTCAGAGATTAACTTCATGAAATTAGGAAAGCAAAAGCGAGAGGCATGATGCATATTTAAACAATCCTCCTTGAAACCATCCCGCTAACATTTAGAGCAGAGATCTAGGTTTTTTGCAAAAGCTTCAACCATATCATTTTGTCATACAAATCACAGTTTGGAAATGGATAGTAAGTCTTATTTTAACCGCATAATATAATTTTAAAAAATCACACCAAGTCCAACTTTGTATGGCTTTACAATAAAAAATTGTTTTTTATACATGTTGAAATCTTTAAACTAAGTCGCATTTGAGTGAACCTCGTACAAACCATTAAATCAAAAATACAAAAAGTTGCTCCTGGTTCCATAACACGTTGCAGTAAAAGTTACAAATTTTCATAGAGCTATAATTACACCCACCAAATAATGTAATAACGTGGATAGGTGAATAGATTAAATACCTCTACTATCATCCACAATGTCATCAAAAAAAAATCGAACTTCAGAGCATAGGAAACCATGAGGTTCATCTGATATGTATATCCCTTATCCCTCAACAGTAATGTATATCAGTAAAATACTTTAACTATAAAATTATGTCCACTAATATAACTTTTCTCAAGTTGAAGAATTAAAGCATCAAGTTGCAATACCCAAACCAAGAAATGATGTACCCAACAAGAGATTAATTTCCAAGTTGATATGCGTACATCTCAAGGAAAGTCGATACCACCCAACAAAGAGTTAAATTGTGTAATTGCTTAAATGATGATGTGTATGGTGTTGGAATTTGCATCCCGCACTCCTCGTGAGTTTCGAGACATGGGTTAACCCCTTCTCATGGATATTAACTTTGGTGATTGTATCAAAGATTAACACCTATGGGTTTTGGTATAACAACAAGCATGACTCCAAAAAATGGTATTAAAGCGATAGGTATCGAGATCAAAACTCGCCTCAGTAATGATGGGGGGATATTGTTGGCATTTGCATTCAATTCTCCATATAAGTTTCACGACATGGGTTAACCCCTTCTCGTGGATATTAACTTTGCCGATTGTATCAGAGATTAACACCTACGGGTTTTGGTCTAACGACAATCGTGAGTCCAACATATGGTCCTAGGTAAGCCAATACACCTAGAAAGGAGGTGATATGATCCAAAGAAAGATCCAAATGCCTAGCTATAATGAAAATTTTAACTCTTAGAAATCCAAATTTGGGAACTCCCTATGGAAGTGCAAAGGCTTTAAGATGGGAGACATTGATCTTTGAGTTTAGAAATACATTCAACGATGGAATTAATGGAGTTGTATTAATATCTATTGGACAATAAAAACCAAGCAATGTAATAAATCTAAAACCTTCATTAAAATTCAACTCCCTCACAATTAATACTTGGTAATCATTGGAATCACATAAAACTTTGTTTAAAACAAACATGTAAACTAACACAACAAAGTTAACAATACATAGATGAAAATCATTACACGAGATATTATTTACCATGAAAACTCAAATAGAAAAAACAACATTCAATTGGCTTAGACCTCCATATTTATTTCTCAGAAATATATAGGAGTCATAATATTCTCGCTCTTAGTTCAGCTTCCTTTGCACTTGGCATTTACTCCCAGAAATCCTCTTCCTTTATGGGGAGGAGGTATATAGTAGATAACGAAAAGGTAAAAGGCTAAGCACCTCCAACCCTGAAACTTTTACAAGTCCACTAAACTTATCCTCTTTTGTTTTTCCTTTATATATATATATATATATATATATATATATATAACTTTGAAGAAAGTAGAAGTGATGAGATGGATCCCAACCTTGTCGATCATCATAAACAGTTAGCCTAGGCAATTGTTTTTATGCCAATATAATTTAGATCCATAAACATATAATTTTATAGAAAGAAATATCTAATCATCTAAAACTTGTAAATGGCATTTGATTCAAGAACACATCACTTTCTTTTGTCTTGAATATATAGGTATAACAAACTATTTTTTATTTGAAATGTATATATATTCTTCATTGTAATAGTTACATGGATTGTAATCATTGTAAATTTTAATAAAATGTTATATAAAAAATACAAAATTACTATTAGAATATATCCAAGCATATGAATATTGAAAATTAAAAATATCACAAATATATATATATTAAAGATTCTGTAATATATGCCATTTATTACACATACCACACAATGTAAGTGTTTAATTATTTGGCGTCAATCCTCGAAGACAAGGTTGGGACAAAACGAAATACAAGGGTATGGACAGTCAATATCCTTGACAACACTTCTATCGAAAAACCAATCTAGAGCTGCTTCTGCAATGGTCTTCGAGTGAACAGAAGCTTAAATATCTTGGAAATTATATAGAAATATTCATGTCAAGACTCACTACATGATAATTGTTAGAAACATTACTGGAAACATTAATATAATAGTGCACCTTTGAATTTAATCGTGGAGAACTAGTTGAATGCCAAATATCCTGCACATTTGTTTGGCAGCATGTATAGCATGAATTGATAAACAACCTTTCTTTTTTAATCCACAATCAATAAAATTCAATAATTAAATACGAGAGGAAATTTGCGGTGAGAAATTTTCAATTCGACAAGTTTCCCCAGGTTCATCTTCATAAGTTCAAAACTTGTAGAATTGAAAAATTCTCACCGTAAATTTCCTCTGGTCTTTAACCTTCCATTTTTCTTTAACCTTCCATTTATGAAGGTTGAAACTGGTTTTAATGCACTCAATATATTTTTCCTCAACCTTATCATCAGTAAGTTACAAAGTAGGGTAGAATATAAATGAATAAAATATGTTACATCATAATCTTGCAGAATTCCATTTGAAATGTTTGGTGTTATCAAAAAGAAGAGGACTGGGTATTGCAGATATTAACCTTCTATTATTTTCAATTGCCATGGAGCACAGTTCATGATATTCATCTTGCAGTTCTTCCAATTATTATTCAGATCTACTGAAGTAGGTACCAAAATGAGTCTAATATGTATCAAAAGCAATTCCAACCGTTGAAAATATTAAATCACATTCAATATATCATATGCTGCAGAGAAACAGCATTAAAATATTCATATTCTGCAGAAAAAATCAGTGAAAATCCATACAAAGTTCTCTCTTTACGTGGAATGGGTCATATCCAACACTTATAACAAAAATTGGTGTTTTGATCAACTGCAAGAGATATTGTGGAAAGTAACACTGCCATTTTATGTCATCAAATATGAGGAACAATTTATTTTGGATGGATATGGTTACAAGAAAAGTACCATCATAAATGATTACATAATTTTTTGAACTTCACAGTACCAGACTTGGAGGATCCATTTTTTATGTGCAAGCAACTGACAAGTGTTTTGAAGATGCCTACAATGCCATATCAAATTCAAGCAACTGAACAATTATTTTTATGAGGTTATTATGAAGAATATGTCCGTAGAGAAGGGTCGAGACATGTACATGAAGTGTCACGGCTTGATTATTTTAAAGTCCCAACTGGTTCACCCCTGATATGTCCTTCCTGCACCATTTACAATGCAATTAAATAATCAAACTTTTGAATATGTATAAATTATGGAGAACAGATCAAAGATGTATCATCGAGAAATAAAACTCAACGTAGCATGCAGTTGATCGATTGTTGTTTAGAGTGTCCATGTAACCTTAAAGAAACCATGGGGCGCCAACAAAAAAATGTTGTTACACCTTTTTCTTCAATCTCCAACAGCCAACGTTCTTTACTTTCAACATTAAATGGTCTACCCACGACCTTCTCTTTCTCTTACAGTACCCGGACCTGAAATTGCATTGCCTATCAATGCCCAAGGAGTTTGGGGAACAGAAATTTTAATTCCTATCAACTCTCCATGTTCAAACCCTTTCCCCGCCCGGCATTCAAAGGCTCTAGGGTGGTTTAGAACAGAATTCTCGAACTCGTTGGATGGATCCTAATGTTGTACTTCATGAGGGGTTCTATGTTATTTTATTTGCTTAGGCTATGTAATATGAAATAGCTTTAAAGTATTTGTAGTTTGTCTTTAGTATGCATTACTCAATTACAACCAAATTTTATTGGCTTCGGGTGAAACCTACAAGAAGCATATGCAACAACTTTTAAAGTAATAAAAGCTCAAAACCATATATTTGCAAGAAGAAACTCATGAATAACTTCTAAAGTTTGTGTCCTTACCAAAGGAGTTCACGCTCAAGCACTAAAACATTTAATGGATTTTGTGAATATAGCGAGGTTTCCCTCGGAAGATATTATTTTATCCGAAATTGTGAACATTGGCCGGCAATGGCGTAAGAATCTGGTATTTCTAACAATATTTTTTTCAATCTTTTAATCACATATTTGTTTGATTTTTATCAATTAGACAATATGATCTTAGGATATTATCTGAGAGAATAACATGCACATCAATCAATCACAAGAGAAAATAGACACAAAGATTTTCCTCGGGAAAACCATAAATGAAAAAACCCCACAACTTTCTCAGAGATAGAATGAGCACCAATGACACCAGTAAAACCCAAAGACAAAAAATGATCTCCAATAGTTGTTCTCTCTCTCACTTGAGCGAGCTTCTTCTCTCTCACCTATGCGCTATAGTTGGGTGAGTGTGTGTCTCAAATAGAGAGACTCACTCTCTATTTATACTAATTTCAGACTTGACAATTACCTTCCAAGTCCGACTTCTCTAGGAGAGTCTAATAACCTTAGTGCCCTGAAACTGTGAAGACTTTGCCCCCCAATCAACTAGGAGGGTTAACCTATATGACTTTACATGACTTGATTACATTAATGATTCTCTCGATATGAACATTGGGGACAAATGAAATACAATATATAAAATATAGAAGTGAATACATTCCGAAGTTACAAATACATCAACACTCCCTCTTAACTAGAAATGTATTCTCTTGACACAATTCATTAGTACAAGTCTTCGTCATTGGATCATCATCAAAGCTGGATCGTCATCAAAGTTGGATCATCACTCGATCATCATCAAAACTGGATCGTCATCAAAGTTGGATCATCACTGGATCATCATCAAAGTTGGATCATCACTGGATCATCATCATTATCACTACTTCCTCTATCTCGATCAAATGGTGCTATCTCTCAAATCTACTCATCATAGGAAGTTCTACAGAGCTGGGCCTTTTTCATGTTGGTTGTAGGCCTAGCCTCCAGGTAGGTCTTCATCTTCTTCAACGCTTATTTTCGACCATGGGAGGCTCAGCCTGCCACCATATCAAAAAGGCCTGCCCAACACTTATATCTGACCATGGAAGGAACACATCCAGTATCCATGCCAAAATGGCATGCCCAGCACTCACATCTGACCATGGGAGGCCCAGCCTGCCACCATGTCAGAAAGGCTCATCTAGCACTTATATCTAACCATGGGAGCCCCATCCTTCCACCATGTCAGAAAGGCCCACCACTCACATCTAACCATGGGAGGCCCAGCCTGCCACCATGTCAGAAAGGTTCGTCCAACACTTATATCTGACCATGGGAGGCTCAACCTGCCACCATGTTAGAAAGGCCCAACACTCACATCCGACCATGGGAGGCCCGGCTTGCCACCATGTCAGAAAGGCTCAGCACTTATATCCAACCATAGGAGGCTCGGCCTTCCACCATGTCGGAAAGGCTCAGCACTTATATCTGACCATGGGAGGCCCAACTATTGTTCAGGATAAAAACACCATTGTAACCTAGGGTCTAGGGTTACCAAATTAATTCTAAACGTGCAGACAAATAGCTTTAGTAAAGTATAGAAAGGAAATAGGAAGAAATATTGGACTCACCCGATTACCGACGGTTGATCCAAGCTTGATCTTCTTCCGCACTGCTTCTATCCAAAGCTTTCATGGATGCACCTCCTTCACCTGCAAAGAGCAAATTCTCAAAGTACAACCTTATATATGTATATATGATAGGTTAGATAAACAATATATATAGTGCTTAATCAAATATATTCATCAACCATAATACACGAAAGAGACTCAACACAATGTTGGAAGAAGAATTCTCTTTATTAACAATCAGGGAATGAGATAAGTGTACAACCCAACGCCTGAGACAAGGACTCCTCTACAACTAAAGGACTATGAGTTCTACTGCTCCAAGACTTCTGAAAATATACCACCAGCATAACTTTGCTCTCCAAAATTGATTGATTAATGCCCTCCCTAAGGCCTCTATTTATACTTTGGGAAATAGACTAGTTTCGAAGGTTGAGGAGGTTGAGATGGTTGGGGTAGTTAATGATTAGGGCTCAACTAATCTCCATTAATCGTGATTTATATTTTGTAATGTCGAATAGAGATGTACATGACTATTAATATAGGCAACCCGCGTATGACAAGCGAGGTGCTTTGAAGGAAACTTGCGTATGCTTATGTACGCGGGTTGCAATGGAGATAGTCACGTACAGTACGCGGGTTGTCAACTGAAATAGTTGCTAATGTACACAAGTTTCAATGAAGATAGTCGTGTACATACGCATGTTTCAATGAAGATAGTCGCATACGCCAATCAACACTTAGAAAGATCATATGGAAAGATGGTTGAAGGATAAATGCATCTCATGTCATGCCCATCTATAGTGTTTTGGAAAACTTCAATCCTAAAATGTCATTTTGTGTACCAACATAGGGAATGTCGGCACTTGGATGGAGAAGTGCCATTTGGGTTGATAACAGATGCCCCCCTAATGTGTGAGGTCAGAGGGAAGCGATGGCCGAAATACATTATAATCATTATCTTTGGAGAACTCAGAAGTCCAATGGAGCAGAGGTAATACCTAAAACAAATACATGATAATGTCATATACAAAGTCATATCCGAGGATGCTATGTTCAATATACTTGAACACTAGCTCCTTTACAATATTTGAGTACATCATATAGTATGGGTACAATACCACGTATATTACAAAGGTGGATCGAAGCCACAATATACAATAATGATGAGTCTTCAAAGATCTGGAAGCTGTGTAAGTAACCACAACATAATCTTGCGCAACTTAGTCCATGGATGTGAAACTAAGGTCTTCATAAAAAATCCCAAAGAACCAGTACAATCCAAGCCATGTGAATAGATGTTATTGAATTTGAACATGGAGTGGATTCAACAGATTGTCAACCAATAGGTGATAATCGACAACTAAAGCAAAGGAATTCACCAATAATGAAAGTGAATCCTGAGGTACGATCGTCAAAACTCTAGGTCTTCATCGTGAGGAAGTGTTGATATGAAACCACACTATGATAAATAAGGCAATATATCCTCCAACGTATCACAAGAGTGACTAGGAACTGGGTAAAGGAAGGGAGACACAAGTAGTAATAGATACGACAATGATGGAATCAGGATATAGATTAGACACAGGGTTAAGTCCTTGAACAATGAGCACGACACGGAGATGACCCAAGGCAGCTTTTAACTTTACAGATAGTACAACTAGACTTATCTTTCATGTAAGAGACATGATCAGATTCCCCAGGTAGAACTGACAAGAGGAGGAGTAAGAAACTCAAAGTAATAGCTAAACTGAAAGTGAACACCAAGACATGAGTATCGAAAAAAATAGAGACTGCTATGTTCAAGGAGGACATGCTGCCACTGATTGAAAACCAAAAGAAAACCTATTCCTTACCTTCCCTATTAAATTTTAACGAGTCCAAGAAAGTCAACTTGAATCTCTCTTCATTTTTTGACAAGCTTGAAGAGAAGAGGGAATAATGCTTGATAGTGTCACTAATTCATGGATTTTATGAGCCCAAACTAGTACATGGTCACTTGGTGTTTTCACATTTAGAGAGTTTGAAAAATCCAAATAAGACTCTAGGGGGGTCCTTTTTTGTCAAATTTAGTATCATGAAGCCGGAAAAGTATAAAACATACCATAGAAGAACTCTCTTAACTTCCGTAGAAGAAAAGGTGAACCTTTTTCGTACTAAGTCAGGGAGGTCCGAAAAAGGTTAAATTACCACCTACCCAATGCTCCTTCAAGAACAACATATAGCTTGAGTTTTATGAGTGTGAAGAAAAGCGAGATCACTCAAAAATATCCATTTGAGTATGAGAAATGGGGCTTACAACAATAAACTCGATGCTTTGTTCTTGGTGTTTAACGAACATGACAAAGACATGAAGTACACTCGAAATATTTTTCATGTTTAGGTCCAGAGCACGAAAAAGAGAAAACTCAGCTCATACTAGGTGTTCCTTTTCTGTCATTTTAGTCCCTCGGGTCCAGAAAAGTGATAAACCTATACCTGAGAATACTCTTCTCAGTTCTGTAGAAAAGAGAGTGATCCTTTCTCGTATTATTCCACATGGTCCGAGAAAGAGATAACCTACCACCAATAACGATGCCCATTCACGTATTCTTAATGAGCTTGAACAGACAAGTTTACACGGTAGTCAAGTCTATTTTAAGGAGTTAGACCTGGGCCTCAAGAAACTCCATAAGGGTGGAGAGTCCTATAAAGGGATAGATTATAAAAAGAGACCAAAATAAGGATCAAATTGGCGTGAAAAATAGCTAAAAAGGATTCCCCTGAACCTATGATAGCTGCAGCATGAGTATCAAAAGACAATAAATAGGTTCTAAATGAGGATATGCATGGGAGGAAGGTCCTATCCACGGAAGAACAATGGTAAAGACAAGGAGCTACTGGTTAAAAATACCATAGTCCGTGGTCAAAGTGTTAATGCTAGGATTAAGATGGAGTAGGTATAAATGCAAAATGCATGTGAAATGACCAAAAACCATCCTATATGAGCAAAAAACAACTTAAAATGACAATAAACCTGTCACATGGAAGAAAAGATATAGCATTAGTTTAAAAATTATGAACTATAGGGAAAAACCCACTTGGAAAATAAATTTTCTATAAATAGTTCAAAATATCAATAAAAAACTTACCATTTGATTTTTAACCATAAAAAGACAAGTTTTACCTCTACCTTTGATTGCTCGGTGTGGATGATTCGGTGGACCATTCTCAAAACCGCAAGTGTTAGGTAAAACTACACTCCATGCTCTTTCATTTGATCCAAGCAATTGTTAATTTTGAGCCCTAATTTCATGTTTTCAAGGGCCCTCAAAGTAGGAACGTTGTGTACGTGGGTATGGTATATTAATGGTCGCGTACACGCATTCTGTACGTGGGTTTCCCAAAATACAGTCGCGTACAGTACGCAACTTGCCTAAAAAGACAGTCGCGTACACTACGTGAGGTATAAAAAGAATGTGTAGGGTAAAACAATTCAAATTTTACATGAATCTAACGGTTTGCAATTGCTTGATTATTAGAATCAAAGATGGTGCTTGAGTGGAGGGAACGAGAACATGAAGACATGGACCAAGAAGCTCTTCAAGATGCCCCTACATTGAATGTTTTACGTCAAAGTGGTTTATTGAAGTTTTTCTGTACCTCGCCTATGCAGGCAAATGTCCGCCTCTTAGAGGTCTTGATAAATTATTAGGATCATGATTTTGGCATGTTTGACCTTCAAGGTGAGTCTTTAGAGATTACTTCAGAGGATGTCTATTTCATTTCTGTTTTATCACGACGGGGAGCTCTGGTGAACTTGGAAGGCACTGGCAGAGGCAGTGACCCTCTAAGTGTACAGAACTATATTGATATATACTGCGAGCCAGGCACTCAAAAGAGGGGTAGCTACATCCCTATTGTTCACATTCACAAATTTCCTTTATAGGTGTTGACGAGCACTATAGTGAAGGTTGCAGGGTCATCATCACTTCATCTTGCAACCCAGAACCAGATGAGACTAGCAGTAGATTGTATGCAGGGAGCCCTATATGACTGGTGCTCGGGAGTGATCCCGATTATGAGAAAACATCTCTCTGACTGCAAAAGGGGAAAGAGGAAAAATTTTGGTTATTCCATCATATTAGTAGCCTTCTTCTTTGAGAGAGTGCCAGGGATTGAGTCCTGCAGTACCATTTTCAGCTCATTCTCCCCGTCATCCTAGGCTGAGTAGGTCGGGATATATCTTCCTCCGCCAGGGAGGTGGTGGATCGGTCCAGAGTGTCTATGACGACGACTTCTACTTTTGGTAGGAGTGACAGTTTCCAACCTTGGAGCAGTTTCCATATGCTAGATTATATTTCCGTGGTGATACTGACCTCATCCTCCCTCCAGGAGGACATAAGGAGAGTTAGGTAATTTTTATTTTTCAAAATTTTAAAATATTTATGAATTTTAAATATAGATATATATACATATGTATAAGAGTTCTAATCCTTTTAAAATGTCTAAATGCAGATATTGGACCAGTTCGCCCTGCTGGGCATCCATTGCATGTATGTGCGTCCTGTTTTGGGAGAAGACCAGGGCTTGATTAGGGTTCTTGAGGGGAAGTTGTCCAGGCTTACCCAGAGAGTACTTACCTTATGGATTCATCACATCCCATCCATCATGCAGGAGCTAGTGGTTGGTGTACCACCTGTCTAGATACG
The DNA here is from genome assembly GCA_001517045.1 of Pseudotsuga menziesii. Taxonomy (NCBI): domain Eukaryota; kingdom Viridiplantae; phylum Streptophyta; class Pinopsida; order Pinales; family Pinaceae; genus Pseudotsuga; species Pseudotsuga menziesii. The sequence goes on along the minus strand of LPNX010039134.1, from coordinate 163,140 downwards.
CCTTCTGAGGTGAGTAGCCAGAGTAGTACTTGTGTACATAGATTTTGTTGAGGCTGCTGAAGCCGAAGAGGCTGAATAAGCCCGAGTGCAGGGCGATCGGGGGGACCAGGGGGGTCCAAGTGACCAGGGTGGTCCAGCTTAGACCTAGGAGCATTTTATGGACTATGATCCATGTTTTTGTATATTATACAGTTATGATTGGATCTAAGGATTAGAGACTCGACCTATCTATATGGAAAAATATTCACACACACACACACACACACATATATATATATATATATATATATATATATATTTGTCAGTTTATTTACAATTTTTTTTTATGTATTTGTTGTATACTTTTATGTAAAATGTGTTAAATGACAATCCAAGATGTAATTAGCGTATGCATCAATTAATGAATTTTGATTCCTTGGAATATGATTGAATGTAATGAACTCAAAATTTATTTCCAATAACCTGACTTGCATAAACTGACGCAATAAAATAGGGTTTCGTACCTGATAAGCCCGATTGAGCTAGGAAACCACTAGTTGAGAGTACAGTCAGACTTCCAGCTGAGTCATACCACGTGACAAAGCGTCCCATAGAATCTCAATGACAGCCATTCAACCACATTATTTGTAGCAAGACCTAAGCAAGCGCCTCCTGAGGCAACTAACTGTCCTGAGGGCGAATAAATAACCCATGCAACTGAAGCTAAATTACAAGTGTGGCCACTGGCGCCACCAACGAAACCTATGAACCTCTCAGAAGACATCTGAAACAACCAGCAGATGGTATAAAAAACACAAACCTATGAACTAGTGTACATAAAAATACATACAATAAAATACAAAAAAAAGTGTTAAGCCTAAGCACAGTACTTTTTCAGGAAGAGTCCATTTCTAGGCTTATGCAGCTTATTCCCATGAAAATCAATCAATTCATATGCACCCTTATTTAACACCTTTGATATGAAATAAGGCCCCAACCACATAGACCTTAATTTTCCTACCCCCACGGGTTCTTTGTCTTGGTCCAAGAGCAAAAAAATCTCCCCTTCAGAGAAAATCTGAGGCTTGACCGATTTATCATATTGGATTTTGACCCTATTTTTATGAGCTTGGTTTGTTGTCAACGCATCTCTACGTTGTTCATCAAGATGTTCTAAATTTAATAGATGTTCTTCCAGCTCAGACATATCAGGTAACACATGATTAGCAATTCTTAAGGACGGGATTTCACATTTAGCCAGGGTAACGCCTTCCAGTCCATGAACAAGTTGGAAGGGAGAAAACCTCGTAGCAGTTTTCACATTGGTCCGATATACACAAAGTTCAGGATACAGCATGATATGCCAGTTGGAACGGGTTGCATTAATAGTACGTTTGAGGATAGTTTTCAAAGTTTTATTAACATCCTTGACTTGACTGTTTGCTTGAGGATAGAATGAAGATGAATTTTCTTGTCTAAATCCTAGCATAGTGGTCAATTCAGTCATCATGCTATTTTGGAAATGACTGACATGGTCAGTGACAATCACTTTAGGTATACCGAATTGTGCGATAATTTGATTAAACATGAAAAAAGATGCAGTTTCCCCATCGACTTTAAAGGTGGGCATTTCCTCTGCACAGGGTCTTCACTTGTTGACCAATATCCTATCACGTTAGTTCATATTGTGGGTTTTAAAATTATCAAAAATTGAACCAATATATTGCAGGTATTGCGGGGATAAGGGGTTTAAGGTGGGGGTGGGTAGGGTGGTTTATAAGGATTGAGGTATAAAAAGGGGTGGGGAGGAGGTTTTAAGTATTGCGAGGGGGTTTCAACAAAAATATTTTGGGTCAATATCTCTGAAAATTAAGGGTATTCTTCAATATCCCATGATCGTACGTGCTATGTGAGAGGTTCTCTAAGTGAAGTCCCCATGTGCCTTTTCCCATTTTGTAAAATAGTCTACAGTGACAATGATATATTTGTGCCCCCCAACCGAGGTTGGGTTACACGTCATGTAATCAATCCCCGACTTCATGAGGGAGCCCACTGAGATGACGGGAAATAACGGAGCAGGATGTGACCGCGTCTTTCTGGTCTAAAGATGACAAGGATGACAACGCTTCATGGCTTCCACACAATCTTTAAATACTGTGGGCTAGAAATAACTGGCATGTAATATCTTATGGGCCATTGCTAACCCAGATAAATGACCCGCACACGCTCCACTATGGGCATCATTTAGGACAATCTCCACTTCCTCGTGGGTAAGACATCGGTACAAAATGAAATCTACCCTCCTACGGTATAAAGTATCTCCTATGATGAGGTAGTTCTTGGCATGTAGGGATAGTTTATGTCGTTCTTCCTGCAAGAAAGCTACACGATACTTCAAAGTCTGGAGATAGATAAGTATATCTCCATACCAAGGGTCAAAGGTGGAAATCAAAAAGATATGCTCATCTAGGAATGAGTCTTCTTCAATAGCTACATCTTCCTCTACTGGAAATTATGCAATCAGCTCAGCAAAAACTAAGGATTTTTTGGATTTGGCAGACTAAAAATCCAAGTCAAACTTTTGGAGAATGACTATCCATTTGTTGAATTTGCCTCCAACTATCCGTCGAGAAAAAACGTATTGAAAAGGATTAAGATCTGCCACTACCGTCGTAGTCCTCAGTAAGATGTAGTGATGTAACCTCTAAAAAGCATAAACAGCTGATAAGGCCAACTTTTCGACGTGGGAATACCTAAGTTCAGGTCCGGCTAAAGCATGGCTGAGATAGTAAATGACATGCTTTTGGAGCTTATCGTCCTCCTAGACTAGGAATACACCTATGGTCGACTCAGATGCGGCCAGATACAATATAAAATTCCTAGAGTAATCTGGTGGACGCAATAATGGTGCCGACAACAAATCTTTTTTCAATGCCTCGAATGCGAGTTGTGAAATTTCATCCCATACAAATGGGGTGTCCTGTTTTAACAGGTGCATGAAACCCTTAGTAATCTTGGCATAATTTACAATGAAACATCAAAAAAAATTGGACTTCCCTTGCAGGCTCTGAAGCTGCCTGATAGAACAAGGAGGAGGCATATTTACAATGGCCTCAACTTTCAAAGGATCCACCTGAATGCCTTTGTTAGAAAAAATGAATCCGAGCAGTCTCCCTGACTCGACACAGAAAACGCACTTGTGGGGATTCAAGCGAATCTTATAGTATCTGCATCATCCAAAAATCAAACGAAAGTGATCTGGGTGATCGATCCTCTTACAAGAATGTGCAGGCATAACATCAAGGTAGGGTTCGACAATGGCCTTAATATCGTGAAAGGAAAAATCCATTGCCCGATGAAAGGTTGCCCCAGCATTTTTCAATCCAAAGGGCATTTTCTTATACGTGAAGGTACCCCAAGGAAAAATGAAAGTTGTTTTATGTTGGTCTTCTGGTTTAATTTGAATTTGATTATATTCAGAGAAACCATCCATAAACAAAAAGACTTCACTTCCCACGCAAGCATCAATAATTTGATCTATAAATGGCATGGGATAGTTGTCCTTAGGACAGGCTTTGTTTAAATCTCGAAAGTCAGTATAGACTCGTATGGTCCCTTACTTTTTATTAACAAGAACAAGGTTGGATACCCATTTCATCAAAGCTATGGGATAAATAAAACTAGCTTTCAGCAGTTTTTCCACTTCATCCTTCACTGTCGTCGCTTTGCGCAGGTTAACATGTTTCAACTTTTGTCGAAGAGGTTTAGCGTCAGGGTATGTTTAGATCTCGTGCTCGACTATAGATGCATCAATTCCTGGAATCTCCTCATATGACCAGGAAAAAACATCACAGAATTCCTTAAACAAGGCTGTATAGATCGCAATCTCCTCAGGAGAGCAGTTTGCGCCGATATGTATATTTTCCACAACGTCGGGATTTACAGAGATGTTGATAAGGATGGTAGTGGAAATATTTTCCATATTCCCCTCAACAAACATTCCTTCCCTTGGTAAGAGATTAATGGGAATATCAACATCGTCTTCCAGTCTCATATGAAATTCCTAATTCTCTATCCTGCTTAACTCTGGAAGAAAATAGGATCGATGGTGAAGATCTTCACAGATCTTATCTCGTCTGCACATGGCTTCTAGAATGGCTTCATCAGAAGGTAAAACCATATCTAAATAATCTGTAGAATACAATGAGTTTTCTGCCCAAGCAGGAAAATAGGATTCTTCCAGTTCCTCTGAGACTATGAGGGGGACCAAAAAGGAATCAATAGTGGTTTGGGTGATATCTTGATAAGCCACTTCTGCTGCTGATAAGGGAACTTCAGGTTCATGGTGGGAAGGAAGAACCCAAGGATCAGTCCTATCAACAACCGTAGCTATGGACTTCCCCACACTAGTAGAACCTATGTAATTAATCGGAGCTGGAATATCAACTAAGCCCATCAATGATGTGTACATTCCAGCCCCTAATCTCTCTGAAGCAGGTTTGAACTAATCAACCAATGGCATAGTGGACTCATTAGATTCCATGCGGCCTTTTTGAGTAAATCTAAGTTGGTCAACAGTAACCAACTTCCCTTCGTGTGGAAATACTACCACCCGAAAGACGGCTGATGCAATAGCAGACATGGAATAAGTCCAACTTCTTCCCAATAGCAAATTATAATCCAAAATTGCATCAATCACCTCTACCTCAACAGACACGGCTTTCCCTACCAGCTTAATTTCAAAAGCCGGTAGGATACCATGCAGACAGAATGACCTTTCGTCAAAAGTAGTAAGTAGGGTGTTTGACGGGACCAGCTCTGGGGATCCAAGAGCTTTCCAACAAGACAAGGACATAACACATGTAGAAGCACTCTTGTCGACAACAACTCTTCCAATGGCCTTTCCACCATGGATAACATCTATCGATAAGGCTACATGATATGGTAGGAAAATTTTGACATCACACAAATTAAATTTCACCATGAGACTCGATGAGTCCATACTGCCTAAGGCTGCTAAGAGTGCATCCCGCTGGGTGGGACAACTCTGTAACACCTCTAAAGCTGATATTGCACAAGGATTTTGGGCTAAGTCTTCAACTACAGAGTAGTTTGCTGCAGCCCATTAGGATTATGCAAGGACTTTTTAAAGACACCTTTCGGTATCTTGGGCATAATTTCGGTAGGTTTCTCAATCGTGAGAGGGTTAGAAGTTTCACCTATTGACATGCCCTTCTCTAAGGTCTCTTTTTCATAGTTATTATTCCTGGTCTATAGTAAAATTTGGGATCGAACCATGTTGATATAATTGGGGTCAGGGGCATTTGGGGTGCCCCCTACTGCATTTGAAGTTGAAGCAGAATTTTGTCCTTGGGGAAAAGGATCCTTCAGGACAGCCGGTTGTTGAGCTTTTAATAGCTTCTGAGCTTGTTCCATAAGGGGACAAAGATGGGTGAGGTGATCTTCATGGCACAACTTACATGGTAATTTTACCTTCTTCTTTTCTTTCTTGCCCCCATTAGCATTGTTTGCGGGTTTTTGCTTGTTTTTATTTCCCTACCCTTTCTTTCCTCTCTTATTTTTCCCATCGGGCTACTGATCTCCCTTCTAAGAGGTTTGTGCAAAAACAATTGCATATTGGGGTGAGGGGGCATCCTTTACTACCTCCACCGTAGAATGTTTGATGGACAGTTGATGTAGCTATTTGGCCAAAGATTCTACAGTGGGAGAATTCACGGAACCAACCACACCATCGGCATGGGGTCCAGGCTTAGGTTTCTCTGCATCATGTGTTGGCCTCGGTGCCTCAAAGATAATCTCATATAAGATCCCAGACTGAGAATATATCAAATCTACTTGATGGGCCCTGAGGATAGCTTCTTCCTCATTCGTCACTCCTGAAGTAGATACATCCTTAGATATATAAGGCAATATGGATTTAAGGAACCATTCTAATAAGAACTCAGGAGGAATAACGGCTTTAATAAGGCTCTTCCACCTCCTCCACTCTTGGATGTGATCCAAGATATGGGTGGCCTTGTTCTGTCGAAAGGTAGACAACAAGTCCATTCTGAAATCATATTGGAGAGAAAGTTAGAAGTGACTAAGGAAAGCGTTAGCCAAGTCCCAAAAACTGCTAAACGCAGCAGAAGGCAATTCAATGTACCATTTTGCTGCAGTACTCATCAAAGTTCTTTGGAACAGCCTCAACCAAACTGAATCTTCATTCAGTGAGTTGGAAGAGCACCATAAATGGAAAGTGGTGGCATGAGCTCCAGGATCGTCACCAACTTTGCCTTCGAATTTTGGGATATCCGAGGGCAGCTTGGTAGGGATGGGTGGCTAGGAGGGATCATGTCTCACCGGGTCATTCATCAATTTAGACAAATATGGCAAGTTTAACGTTGCCAGGAAAGGAAGCTTAGGTCTAACCAGAGCAATAAAAGTACCAGTCTGGGGATTAGAGGGACTTGCCCCCGTATTCCCATATGTGAAGGTGGGGTTGCCCCTTGCTGCCGGTTGTGAAGTGGATGGGTTTCTTTGGAAAGGATTCCATCTATAAGCCACAGGATTGTTTGTGTGAGGTGTAGTATAAGAGGTTATGGCTGCCCCAGTTGAAACTGGGGTTTGAAATATGGGAGCAGGTATCTCTCCACTAAAAAGCGAAAAGGGAGAGCTTGTGAACGGAGAAAAAACTGGAGTTTGGAAACCTTGACAATAAGGGTTAGTGTTTCCAAATTGCAGCCCTACATATGAGGGTGTTGGGCCTACGTATGGAGTGGATGGGGGAATGTGCCCCCCATTCCAATGAAATCCTTGGACAAAAGCTGAGGATCATATAGGACCACTCTGGGTAGTGTGTGCGAAGGAAGTAGGAACTATAGGTACACTAGGAATCTCAGTGACCATACCACCAAAAGCACCTACTAGACTTGTGGGAACCAGTGGTTGAACCACTCAAATTGTTGAAGTTAAGGGTGTAGTAGGTATACTTGATCTAGGCGCACCTACCGAGGGAGGTAGAACCCCTTTATCTGAAATGGCTGAGGTGGAAGTAAAATAAATTTCTCCTCCAGTAGACATTATTCTTCCCACAGGAACACCAATCATGGGTGGATCGAAAGGACGAACCTAAACGATCACGGGATTGTTTAAGTCAGTTAGAGGTGTATTAAAATTCCTTGCAAACTCGTCAGCCTACAAGTATTCTATCTCAACTGTGTTTAAATTGAAGCAGTTTGCCGTAAGTTTTGGTTCACCCAAAACTTCACTAACTCCTACCAGTTCAAAAGAATCATCTGTGTCAATCTCCGCCTTTAAGGGGGAGGTGGAGGTTCCAATGTAATAAGCGGAGGAAGTTTTTGCAACCTTTGTGACCTTCTGATGGCTTGGTCCTCCACAGTTGTAAATTTGACTATTCAAACCCTAAGGTCGGTTAAACACATACAAACCACAAAGCAATCACTACAAAAATTCCTAAAGTCTCAACAATCACAAGGTGTACAAGATATGTTTTCCTGAAGAAAGTTGAGAGACATTTTCTTGGCATCCTTAAAGAGGTTCTTAGGCATAAGTGAAGGAATCACCCACCACCCTCCTACACTTTCAACAAGGGTTACCTTCCAAGCCCATCCAAGGTGAACCAGAAATAGCCTTCTGGTTTACCTGTGCATAAACCCTAGATGTCAAGATACTAGAGGCTACCTTAACTATACCAATAGTCTGGGGGGACAGTCGCAAGCCTGATTCGTACGCATGGGCAGGGTAGCTGAGCCTGAAACTCTGTCTAAGAAAGAATCCCCAGATGCATAAAAACCTTGGTCTACGTTTCGACAAGGCTGAATCATAGGGTTATCTCCTGAGTCCAATGCCTCCACGCGGCCTCGTGCCTAACTCCCGTTTGAGAGGAGCTTCCTAGATACTATTGATAAAGAGAATTATTTACCTATTGATTTTCCCACTATGTCTAAATTTAAGTACTTATGGGGAGTTTACACTTCCTATCCCACAATTATAGCCTAATCTAGTAGGTGTATGGCCCTATAAAACAAAAATTACTAATAAATTTTAATTATGGTGTTCATTTTAAGGGCTATTTTTACTCAGAAGGCAAGTGGAGTGAAATACTATGATGTTATTGACTCGATAAGAAACTTAAAAAATAGGTGTATATATCAATTCCAAAGCAAAATATCACTACTTAAAACAAGATTTTTCTTTTTCTTTTTCTTTTTGTAAATATAAATTAATGAAAATGCAACTAAGGAAGAGAAAACTAAGACTTTTCTTTTGTAATTTTTGAGATTTTATTTAAAAACTGAAAGTAAAACTACCATATGCAATTCGAATGCAAATGTTTCCAATGCTTTTCTTTTCACTTTTCAAATTCCTCAAAGATTACAATGCATCTAAATGCAAAAAATTCTTGAGTATGCTTGAATAATCTAACTATATAAAGTAAGAAAAATGAAGTAAAGTAGATTTATAAAAACCAAAGATCAACCGCCTAAGGAAGACTTGGAAAACACCCAACTGAGAGGATACAATGAATGGAGATCACTGAAATCAATCAAAGGCAAGTGACAAACCAACACTATTCGGAAATAGAATGGGACATACAGTATCTAGAACCTTGATCACTGATTTAGACAACCAGCACTTGGACCTATCACCCAACAAGAAAATCCACTTCAAATTGCTAAAAGAAAGACAATCCAGGCAATAGAAACTCAAGGGATTACCAAAAAGCACAAAGTATGGTTAACAGGGCTATCAAACCTATAGTGTAATGCCAGTACTAAATACCACTAAGCAAGACAAAATCCACAAAAGGACAGGGACAAGCAATCCAACCCCAAAAATTTTGTTGCTCAGACTTGTACGTGACTGTTCACAAGAGCAACCCGCATACTGTATGTGACTATCTAATACAACAACCTGCATACACAGACCTCTATATGTGACTGTGTAGCACAGCAACCTGCGTACAGGAGTAAAATTTTTCAACAAAAGAAAAATTATAAAGGTCTTCAAACACCACTACAAGCATGAACCAAGACAAAACACCACACACTGAATCAAAGCAAAGACTGGGCAAGGATCTACAAAGTTAACCCACAGTAGGCTGGGCTCCCCAGTGGAGTCGCCAGTTTTGTTGTTCAGGATTAAACACCCTTGTAACCTAGGGTCTGGGGTTACCAAATTACTTCTAAACTTGCATACAATTAGCTTTAGTAAAGTACAGAAAGGAAATAGGAAGAAATATTGGACTCATTCGATTACTGACAGTTGATCCATGCTTGATCTTCTTCCGCTCTGCTTCTATCCAAAGCTTTCAGGGATGCACCTCCTTCACCTGCAAAGAGAAAATTCTCCAAGTACAACCTTATATATGTATATATGACAGGTTAGATAAACAATATATATAGTGCTTAATCAAATATATTGATCAACCATAATACATGAAAGTGACTCAACACAATGTTGGAAGAAGAATTCTCTTTATTAACAATTAGTGAATGAGATAAGTGTACAACTCAACACCTGAGACAAGGATTCCTTTGCAACCAAAGGACTCTGAGTTCTTCTGCTCCAAGACTTCTGAAGATATACCATCAGCATTACTTTTCTCTCCAAAATTGATTGATTAATTCCCTCCCCAAGGCCTTTATTGATACTTTGGGAAATAGAGTGGTTTCGAAGGTTGAGGAGGTTGAGGTGGTTGGGGTAGTTAATGATTAGGGCCCAACTAATCTCCATTAATCATGATTTATATTTTTTAATGTCGAATGGAGATGTACGCGACTATTAATATAGGCAACCCGCGTATGACACGCGATTTGTTTAAAGGAAACCCGTGTATGCTTATTTACGCAGGTTGCAATGGAGATAGTCGCGTACAGTACGTGAGTTGTCAACTGGAATAGTCGCATACGTACATGAGATTCAATGAAGATAGTCGCGTACACCAATAAACACTTAGAAAGATCATATGGCAAGCTGGTTGAAGGATAAATGCATCTCATGTCATGCCCATCTATAGTTTTTTGGAAAAATTCAATCCTAAAATGTCCTTTTGTGTATCAACATAGGGAATGTCGGCACTCGGATCGAGAAGTACCATTTGGGTTGATAACACCAACCTGCCACCATGTCAAAAAGGATCTGCACTTACATCTGAGCATGGGAGGCCCAAACTGCCACCATGTCAGAAAGGCTCTGCACTTATAGCTGACCATGGGCGGAACAAATCCTACCACCATGTCAGAAAGGAACACAGATTCATCACTTCCCCTTGGAAGAAACCTCAATCTGGAGAACACCACGCTTCTCCCTGAAGTACTCAAACTTCACTCTGGCCAATGGCTTGGTCAACACATCATCTATATCCTTGACCATCACAGCATACTGGAGCCTCACTACTCCTCTCTACACCATATCCCTAATATAGTGATATTTGATCTCGATATGCTTAAACTTGTCATGGAACACCAGCTTCTCCGACAACTTCACACAACTCCGGTTGTCGCAATATATACAAGTAGCATCCAACTGGAGATCAAACAAATAATATAGTAGCTTCCTCAGCCACACTTCCTCACAACTAGCTGAAAAAGCTGCAACATACTCTACTTCGGCTGTACTCAATGCCACGTGGAACTGCTTCTTGATAAACCAAGAGATCACACCTGATCCCTGTTGAGATTACAACATCAGGAGTCATTCTCAAGTCTTATAATATCAAGAGTAGGTTTGTGTAGTTATGAATATCCTCATATGATTGAGATGGACAATAGGCTTGTGTAGTCCTACGAATATCCTCATATGATTGAGGTGGTGATGTTGTAAAGTCTTGTGAGTAATATCAAGACAATAGGCTTGTGTAGCCCTACGAATATCCTCATATGGTTGAGGTGGACAGTAGGCTTGTGTAGCCCTACGAATATCCTCATATGATTGAGGTGGACAGTAGGCTTGTGTATCCCTATGAATATCCTCATATGATTGAGGTGGACAATAGGCTTGTGTAGTCCTACGAATATCCTCATGTTGTGAGGTGGTGTACTTTACTATGTAAAGTAGATATACTATGTGGTGTATGGCTAGTCATGGTCAACATGTACTAGAAGTCTCCTTTAGGGATTAGCTACCCCTAGAGTGATTTACTTTAGCATGTGACTATATGAGCCAGGGAAATACATATGATCATAGGTTTGGAAATGATCTTATGAGTATGATATGATAAAGATGATTATTTAATGAAAACTCACATGGACCATACAGAGATATTTAATATAAGCACAGAGATAGAGAGAGAATTTGAATTGCAGTTATGGTAAACAAGTTAAGTTAATTAAGGAATCAACTCCTTAATTTATGCAAGTGATTGTTGGAAATAAACACTGATGGAGATGCACTAGTTATGTTCAATTACATTCAATTATGTTCAATTACATTTAGTTCAACTCAGTTAGAGTTAGTTAATTAATGGAAGGTGCATATCTTCATGTGGAAGATAATTATGGAGTGTCATCTTGACACTAGATCAGTATGAAGTGCATGATTAAAGACGGATCAGTGTTCTAAGTGTTAACAAGTTGTCAATACATGCAACCATTCTATTTTTGTTGTAAGACAGATCAGTTTTCTAAGTGTTAACAAGTTGTCGCTACATGCAACCATTCTATTTTTGTTGTAAAACCTAATTTGACTTGTTATTAAAGTGTTATGCACTTGGCAAGTTAGATATGGTGTTCCATTCGATCTCCACTCTCTGGTGCTCTCTGTGAAAGCAATATGCTACTATGTTGTAATCATTCTCTGCTATTAATCTATCATATTCTAAGATTGTTTGCTGGATTTTTTATCCTCTGAATCAGTAGAGGGTTTTCCCAAGGTATATCTTGTGTTCTATGGTTTGGTTTATGTCTTTGGATTATTGATGAGATTTATATGCACTGTTATTATGGATTAATGTTTTAAAGTTCAAGTTTCTTCATATTTTGTTCAATCACTATCATGGTATCAGAGCAAGGGCATGCAAGAGCTTAGTTTGCGCAAGCAACTAAATCCTATGTGATCTTGAGAAGTATTGAGCAAAGAGCTTTGAGCTATGGCATCGATATCCATCGAACCATAAGATCAATTTGAAGATACTTCCAAATTGAAGGAAAGAGTGTGAAGCATTCTTGAGGAGAATGATCTAGATGTTTCCTTTATCTCAGTGAATAAGGACTCTTTATGCAGGGTGAATTAAAGAGCAAGTCAACATGCACCATTTCTGTCACTTTTCAGGAGACAAATTTCGTGGAGACTGTTTGATCAATTCGTGAGGAATCAAACAAAACGGTTGAAAACCCACTTCTGAAATGCACCGATTTAGCTTACACCCAAGAATATTTCAAAAACATGCAACTATGTGAGAGATACAATCAGGTATTTGAAGATGAAATTCTCATAGTTCGTGTTATGGTCGTTTTCCCAAAGTGGACCAATTGATGGAACAACCCCAAGAGATGTAAGTTTGACATTATCATTATTCAATGGATCTTGTGTATAATGAGAGCCTCATAGAGTTGATATCTCATCCAAAGAAGAGGATGATCATTCGAAAATAATTTTTTTTGAAATAAGAACATTTGCTTCAGGTTGCATGGGATCCAGTTTCTCCATGCAGAGATTCGCTACCTCCTGCATGCACTCAAATTTGCAAAGAGATCAAGACCAAGGGATTAAAATAATATATGCAAGGAAGCAGAGATCAAGAGGGAGCATGAAAAACAATAAAGAGATAAGTACCCTAAAATTTTTTATTATATGCTATTTAGATCTATATGCTTTTGAATGTTTTCATTACAGTCATATACAGGATGCATGATTATTCATAAGATATGAATATAAAGCATGCATGATTATTTTGAAAAATATGAATATAGAGCATGCATGATTATGAATATAAATGATGCATGATTATTTCATAAAGATATGAATATAGAGTTGCATGCTTGTTTCATAAATGTAGAGATGCATGATTGATTCATGAGATATGAAAGTTGGGCTGCATGATTGATTCATGAGATATGAATGTTGGGTTGCATGCTTATTTAATTATCACATGCTTTTATAAAATTAGATTATGTTTTATTACAATTTGTATTCCTGGACTTGGAATTGTGTTTAGCATATACATTCTTGTTCCTATATTTATTGAAATGTTATCAATCTCATGAGTCCAAATTTTGTGAGATGATATAAAGACTGATATAAGACTTATGTAGGACTGATATAAGGTTGAAAACATCATTCATAAAAAATGAGATTCAGGGAAGCATGTTGTTATACCAAAATCCTGTCACCATCATGTGATAAGACATTTGACATACCTACTTGCCCTGAATCCCAACTTCTGGAGTAGAAACCCATCCTAAATGTCAATCTTTCATACAAATTCCCAGCACCACGCTTACCTTGTTATCCAAAAGCGGTACCCTTGTTTGCACCACCCATCCTCTGTTGCCCACAAGTGGTGCCACTGCTTATGGCCCTTCGTCCATAAGCGGTTATTACCAGAACCGCTCTGTTATTGAAGGAGAAACGTGGTACCCTGGTTAAAAAGGGAAAAATAGAAGTTTCTCGAGGCTTCTAGATGATAAGCCTCATTGCCTCCCTTATCCCTACTATTGTGGGTTAGTTGAGCTCGAGATCCCTCATCCTAGGATCTTAGAGGCCACCTCACCCACTAATCTCTCAACCATCCCTATCCATCTAGCCTTATAAATACAAGCTTATGGCCATGGTTGAGGGGGAGAGCTCTTAAGGTATTGTTATGTTGTTGGATTGATGACTTGGTCCATATTATTGGAGAGCATAGAGAGAGCTAGAGTCGGAGCTTACGGGGATGAGAATGCTTGGTTTCATGGAGATGCATGTCAACACTAAGGCTTGGTTGTAAACTTATTCATATTTATTTAATGCAAGTTGATTTTTGTCCCACATATATTGTTTTTGTTCAATTTCACATGTATGTTGTTAGATTCCTTAGTCACTAACATAGATTAGTAGATTATATTCTGGTGGTTTTTATATGTTTGCGTGTTGAATCTTATTGTGGGTACATAGGGTAACGATCGAAGAATTACATTCCAGGTATCTATGACATCTAAGGAGAGTCTTGAACCTCTGTCCTCTATTTGTTCTGGATCTCAACCATTCAAACCAGTGGAACACCTTGCTGTCCGTAGGAGGTGAAATATTCCAGCTAACAAATCTAGCGACTCCGCTGGGGAATAGAATTGTGTATCAGTTGTTCTGATCTTCCTCGGTATGCAACTCTTGTCTGAATCCAGGCTCCTTCTTCAACTCTCTTCAGTCAGATCTACTTTCTAACTTAGTCTATTTGGGTTTGAAACTTCCATATCTGTTCAGATCTGTGTCATTTCGATCTTTTATGCTCCATTTTATGCTCAATCTAGCAGTATTTGCCTTGATCTAATCTTTTTTTGCCTTGATCCATCGTTCTCTTTGTGTTTTGGTCATCTACAGGGAACCGCTCCTATGTTGTGTACGAGGAGCTAAACAGAGTGGGCAGTACGCGATGCCACCGCCTGTAACCTATTGACGAGAAGTGGTGCTGGGATAGAAATTCTCTATCAACACCTAAGAAGCATGGTGCCAAGTAGGCATCATTCCAAACCCTTTTTTCCTCATTTTTTTTCCCCCCGGACCCCCCTTGAGCGTGTATGAATCCATAGTTATTCCATGGGGGCTTCACTTTTTGACCAATATCCGATCACGTTAGTTCATATTGTGGGTTTTAAAATTATCAAAAAATGAACCAATATATTGCATGTATTAGGGGGAATGAGGGGTTTAAGGTGGGGGTGGGTAGGGTTGTTTATAAGGATTGAGGTATAAAAGGGGATGGGGAGGAGGTTTTAAGTATTAGGAGGGGGTTTCAACAAAAATATTTTGGGTCAATATCTCTGGAAATTAAGGGTATTCTTTAATATCCCATGATCGCAGGTGCTATGTGATAGGTTCACTAAGTGAAGTCCCCGTGAGTTATTCTCAAGAATTTTGATTGATGTTGGTCTTTTAAAGCTTCATAGTTGGCTTTGAATATAACTTGGTTTTGTCAAGTCTCTTATTTTTGTCTTCTTTGATGGAACAAGAAAAGATTTATTTCAGTTTTTCTTCATTTGTTATACATGATTTTTATATGTTTTTTCCTTTTTTCATAAAGTTGTGGAAAAGTACATATGAAATTTATTGTATGATTTTTTGATTAGTTCATTCACACCTTAGTTGAAAAATCTGAACACTTTTTTATAAAGTTGTAACAATCTTTTCTTGCTTTCCATTAGAGAGTCTCACTTCTTTTTCATTTCAAAAGAGAAGCATTTGTTTGTTTCAATTAGGAACGGATCATGTAAGCAATTTGTTTCATTGTTGTATGGGATTTACTCTATGTTTCAAATAAATTGAACCTCTCTCTCCCTCTCTTAGGTAGAATTTCATTGAAGAGGACAACTTGCATTGTCATATAGATCAGTGTGCATCTTCTTTAATTTCAAGTTTTCACTCCATGGTTCCACCTAAACGCACAAGATAAAATTAAGCGCTAGCTTAGGTTTAAAAAAATTTAGCAATTTATGTGATAGGTTAGAGACGTGTTCAGGCGTCGTTAAGCATAGGATCTGTTTTTATTTATCAGCATTACATCTCGGGACTCGCGTGGTTCTTCCACGCACCGTCGGTATATCGAATGGCCTTTCACATACCCTTGAGGTATATAGAAAGGTACTTCACGTACCCGATTGTATATCGGAAGGTCCCTTGTGTATGGTTATGCATTAGACAGCACTACTACTAATTTGAGCTCCCACATACCTTGTGTATATCGGGATACCCCACTAGGATACCCTATCCATCTGAGTTATCCTTTTGGCCTACCCTGTGAGGTTCCTGACTATTGTCCACTCCTTTCACATGTTTTCTTGTTTCTTTTAGTTTGAGTAGCACTTGTTATCTGTACAATTAGGATTTTTTAGAAGAGAGAGATATTTTTATTTCATAATTATGGCTTCACCTTCCGAGACTACCAACCAGTAGACTCCTTTACCAAGCATGTCTTTTTTGTTCCCTCCATATGGGGATGTTGGTCCTCCTCTCATGGCTACATTAAGCCTTCATGGATTGACTATTAGATTACCTGTTTGATTATTCTCCAGTCCAGTTATCCCATGTATACCAGTTGTATATGATCCTAATCCTTCATCGCAAGAGCATCAACCTCATGTTGATCCCTCTCCTTCTTCACTAGATGTGTCTTCTCCCATTTCTACCTCTTTGCCTGTTGAAATTTGTAGCACTAATAGTCAGGTGGATAAGAAGAAGAAGAAAAGGAAGATTAAGAAGAAGAAAAACAAACAAACAACCAAGTCTCAACCAATCACTCCTCCTAGTGTGGACAATGTTGATCTGCACACCCAAAGACCACGTAAACCCAAATTCCCTTGTAGGCTTTGCAAGGGTGATCACCTTCTAAAAGATTGTCATGGCTTGTCCATAGTTTTAGAAGAGTGGTCTAAGGTTTCCCGGCAACTGATGTCATCAGCCTCTGGTCATTATACTGATGATCCCCCCTCAACCAATGACACTATGGTTAAGAGTCGGAAGGGTAAAGTTAGAAATCCTTGCTTGCTTTGTCAGGACATGCACTTTACTTACCTTTGTCCTCTCATGGATGAAGCTTCTAAGTTGTTCAAAGATATTACTGTTTCTTGTCAACGACTTCCAACATGTTATCGTAAGTTGTCTCTCGAACCCCCATTGGTTGATAAAGTGGTTAATCCAGTTCTAACCTTGGTCGATCCCACTCTTCCGTTGAAGAGTGAAGTTGAAGTGGTCGAGTTGATGTAATCTCCACCCAATCCCACTCTTTCATCAGAGAGTATTAAGATTGAAGTAGTCTCTTTGAACAAATATTCGTCTTGTTCTTCTCTTCCAGTAGAGAATGAACCAAAACCTGCTGAAGTTTTTATGCTTCGTTCTGATTGTTCTCAACAAGGGGGAATTTTGTCTGTTTCGACAAAACCCTCTCCCAGTAGTGAGGTTATTTCCTTTGAATGGAGTAACCTAATAGAGTCTCGTCTTCATTCAAGTGTTCCTTTCAAGATAGTTGTGAATGTTACTACTAGGCGGATACTTTGCACTATTGTTGATGAAGGGGATTCTGTTAGTATTCTATCCTCAACTGCTTGGCAAACTTTAGGCTCTCCTCAACTTGTGCCATCCACCAATCAAATACTGGATTTTAATCAAATACCTACTGCACCTTTGGGGACCCTTCCTTACTTGCCTATTACCTTATGAGGGAAAACTATCTGTATTGATGTTATGGTGGTCCAAGGTCCTTTCGATTTCAATCTGCTCTTTGGACGCGATTATGTGTATGCCATGAAGACTGTTGTGTCCACAATCTTTAGAGTTATTCATTTTCCCCATGATGGGAATATTGTGACCATTGATCAACTTTCCTTTGTTACACCTGACCATCGCATTACTCCTAGTAATCAGACTTCCCTAAATGTGTCGCATGTTCTTATGGTTCCTCCCCCTTCTTCTAGTTAGATTCTTCCCATCATAGGTAAAATGGGGGGGGATGGATCTAGTCTATGGACATCATAATGGAGCTAAGTCGCTAGCTTTTATGAAATGGGGGAAACCTACCAACCTCTGGATATCATGTTCAGTAGGAGCAGGTTTGCAACATAGTTTACCTTTTGGTTTCAAGCTCGTTAAAAAATAAAAGCACTCCTCAAGCATAGTTTATCTTTTGGTTTCAAGCTTGCATAAAAATGAAACCTTTCCTTTGAGCAAAGTTCCCATTCTATGTCAAGCTCGTTAAAAAATGAAACAGATGCCTATGAGCATAGTTCCCATTCTATGTCAAGCTTGTTAAATAATGAAATAGATCTCCTCAAGCATAGTTTACCTTTTGGTTTCAAGCTTGCATAAAAATGAAATCTTTCTTGAGAAAAGTTCCCATTTTATGTCAAGCTCGTTAAAAAATGAAATGGATATCCTTAAACATAGTTTACCTTTTGGTTTCAAGCTTGCATAAAAATGAAACCATGTTCCAATCATAGTTACCTTCTGTTTCAAGCTTGCGTAAAAATGAAACAGATCTCCTTCCCTTGATTCGATTCTTTCCTTTAGTGTTATAACTTGAAACTTCTTTTCACATGCCTGGTTCTCATTCTTCCTACCCCCCTGGTGAACATTTTCACATTAGTAACTAGGTTTTTTAGGTTGGGTATGGAAGAAGAATCATCAGACGAAACGAAGCTTGGGGGGCATGTCGAGCTTCTAGCAACCATGTTAGGGGTGAGCTTCACTAGCAATCATGCTCGAGGCAAGATTCCAACCTATGTATGTCATGTTAATGGTATTTTTCAGGCACAGTTTACCTATTGGTTTTGAGCTTGCGTAAAAACAAAACCAATATTCGAGTATTCTTTCAACTGATCTTCAAGCTCGTTAAAAACAGTAAGATGGGGTTGAGCTTACTTTTCATTTTTTGTGCTCTGGTTTAAACATGAAAAGTGGTTTGAGCTTAGTTTATTACTTTTTCGTGCTCTGGATTCAAACATGAAAAAGTCCAATGGATTCCTCTTTAAACTCTTTTCATGCTCCCTAAATACGAAAATATTGTCGAGCGATCTTGTCTTCTTCACGCTCGTTAAAATATTTGAAGAGTTATCCGTCCGACGGTAGGTTATCTCTTTTTTAGTTCGGATAGGACTACTTATGAAAAAGGAACACTCCAGCCAATCATGACTGGAATAGTTCTCTAAGGTATGATTTTACACTTTTTCGGGCCTTAGGGACTAAATCATATGAAAAAGGACCCCTTTGGAGTCTTCTTCCGTATTCGTTCAGACTATCTAAACATGAACGATACCGAGTTTTCTTTCAGTGGACTCGTTAAATCAAAAATTGAGAGACCCGTTTTGGGAACGAACCCCTCCTCTCTCAGGTTCGTAAAATATGAGTCTGGACTTGTCTTCTGAAAAGCTATATCAAGTGTTTGTTACCCTCTTTGAACTCATAAAACCAAAAAGAGGTACTCATCAATCATGATGGGGGTAATGGGAAGCGAATCATTTTGCAAATAATGGTAGTTTTTTGTCGTTACCTTTGAACATGGCACTTGTCTACACAATCATGTCAGTTAATTGGGTATTCAGCTGATCTTTGTGATGATCCACTTTCATGAGTCATGTCACTCCTTTGAGTCTTTCAAAAGAATGCATTGTCCACTATCGCATTGTGTGTCTGTCCCATTCAATCATGCTGCCAAGTCTTTTTGTCGTGCCGCCCAATGTTCAAAGGGGATTTGAAGAAGTTTTACCTCTACAGTCTGCACAATATTTGTGTCAGTATATTTGAGTTAGTCATATGGTTACTACATTCACATAATTCCATAACTATGTTCTGAGTTTCATGTCATCGATGTGGGACTCATCATGGCCCTCCTTCGACGGGACTTTTTTCATCGACATCAGCGCATCATCCGGGAAATAGTCTTAGAGACAATATTTAGTACCTTGAGATCTGTATGCCTTAATGACGGATTCTCTTGCTCTCAACATAGGTTCACATCATTGACCTTTGATCGATAGAATCGACTGGGTTTTTGACATTAGGACATCTATTCACACTCAGTAGATTGTACTAGAGTACCTTGGGAATCGTTGACATTAATGGTGATCTCCCTTGCACTTGTTAATGGTTCACATTATTGGCCGGTAATCAAGTGGTTTCTACCATGTTCAACTTTAGATCATTGTAATTACATGGACAGAATCGTACTTTGTGGAAGACGAGACAAAGACCCTGGGTATATGTTTAAAGCGCTCATTTCCTTCCCCAGGTTGCGATGGAGTTTTGTATATCTAGCATGGATCCACATTTGTATGTTCATGGCTATGCTCAAATTTGTGTTTGTATGACATAGATCTACGTTGTATGTCTGGTATCTATGTCCAAGTTTGAGTCCTCTATCACATGGATCTATGTTGTATTCTAGTAGCCATGCTTGTTTATTCCTCTCATGGATCTGCCTTGTATTGGTCTGCAGCCATGAGTTTGGTTACTTGTGTCTATGAGTCAACATACCGATGTACTATAGATGCCTACTTGACAACTTGCTCCGATCGATCCAACATTTTCATCTCATGGTGACGACTTGTTCTCTCAAAGCTCTCGTTTATCATATCCCTCTAAGACTCATGCTTTGGGGGGCATCCTGTTATACCAAAATCCTGTCACCATCATGTGATAATACATTTGACATACCTACTTGCCCTGAATCCCAGCTTCTGGAGTGGAAACCCATCCTAAATGTCAATCTTTCATACAATTTCCCAGCACTGTGCTTACCTTGTTATCCAAAAGCGGTACCCTTGTTCGCACTGCCCATCCTCTGTTGCCCACAAACGGTGCCACCTCTTATAGCCCTTAGTCCATAAGAAGTTATTACCAGAACCGCTCTATTATTGAAGGAGAAAAGTGGTACCCTGGGTTTAAAGGATAAAATAGAAGTTTCTCGAGGCTTCTAGATGATAAGCCTCATGTCCTCCCTTATCCCTACTGTTGTGGGTTAGTTGAGCTCAAGATCCCTCATCCTAGGATCTTAGAGGCCACCTCACCCACTAATCTCTCAACCATCCCTATCCATCTAGCCTTATAAATACAAGCTTATGGCCATGGTTGAGGGGGAGAACTCTTAAGGTATTGTTATGCTATTGGATTGATCACTTGGTCCATATTATTGGAGGAGAGAGCTACATTCAGAGCTTACGGAGATGAGAATGCTTGGTTTCATGGAGATGCATGTCAACACTAAGGCTTGGTTGTAAACTTCTTCATATTTCCTTAATGCAAGTTGATTTCTGTCCCACATATTTTTTTGTTCGATTTCACATGTATGTTGTTAGATTCCTTAGTCACTAACATAGACTAGTAGATTATATTCTGGTGGTTTAGATATGTTTGTGTGTTGAAGCTTATTGCAGGTACACAGGGTAATGATTGAAGCATTACATTCCAGGTATCTACGGCATCTAGGGAGAGTCTTCAACCTCTATTCCCTATTTGTTCTGGATCTAAACCATTCAGACCAGTGGAACACCTTGCTTTCCGCAGGAGGTGAAATATTCCAGCTAACACATGTTTGTTTCATAAACTGTGAACATAAGACTACATGATTGGCTAGATAGAGGGCTTCATGCTTACCTCATGAGATATGAACATGGGGTTGTATATTTCTTTCATAAAATGAATTTTTGGACTGATTTAGGACTGATATAGGGTTGCATATCAGTAAATAAGATTATAATGGGTTATGATAAATCGGTTGGCCAATATCTGTACATAACTAAGTAAATTTTTATTAGTATATTGAAAGTATTTCATGTGAATAAAATTCATGAGTATGAAATCGTTGTAACCATGAGAATAATTTGTCTTGTAGGGAAAATTAGTATTCCCTTACCTACAATTAAAGAAATACATGAATGTGGAGTCATTCTCATGGCTGAGCCTGGAAGAGAACAGTTCAAGAGGTTCCTATGTCTCTTGGGAAGTAGACAAAATAGATGGCTTAATTATATTCTGATAGATGTGAGACTCTTGAATATATTCTATATTATTTAAATACATGTGTCAAATAAGAGATTCATATATAGATGATCATAAATATTCGTGATGGAGGACCTGGATTATGATTCTCACATTTACATGGTGAGAGGGAGTTGTCAGTCTCTCTAGCTACTGAAGAACCACTATAATTGGTTGACGTACCTCCTGTCAAAAAGGGAGATATGCATATTCAAAAGGAATTTGATAACTGTATTCTATAATATTTTTATGATTCTTATGATTAGTGGTTTCAAAGTCACTAGATAAAGATTTTCCTCAGTTAAGGAAAATGTGCAGTAAAAGAGCCTAAAGAGTTTCAGGATGATGGAATACAAATCCATGGCCACACATATGAAGGTAAACATGAAATTCATAATTCTTATTTCATATTTGGAGGATCTCAAGTCATATGAGATGTATTTGGCTAGTGACAGGTTCTAGGATCTACTATGTGCTTTGCAGTTTGTACATAGACATGTATAAAGCATGTGTTTTGGTACCTACTTGGTACAAGTGTATGTGGACTCATATATATCTTGATCGGTGAAATAGATTTTTAAAGATATATGAATCTTACTAATATAGTGATCGAGGAAGATCACATGTATTTCTCTAGATAGATCATGTTGAAAAGCAATAAAGCTTTTGAGGTTTCTAGTCAGTTATATTTGAGACATGGTACATATCCATAGACGAGCAGCATTGCCAATAATAACTCCTCTAGTTGAAGAGGGAGTATTTATCTCTCTTCATAGGTGACAGTAGATAAAGTCCCCACTGGTCAGTCATCGTACATGACTTAGGCAGTTGAGAGCTGTGATAGCTTGTGGAGAGAATCCACATGAGAAGAGACATGGTCAAAAGTCTCGGAGACTATTTATATTCTAGACTGTTAGAGAACAGTTAAAACCTCTTGAAGAGGTAGTTGGGGTTCTACAACTATAAAGAGAAGGATCACTAATAAAGTGGTCATGACTTGAAGAACATCATAAAGAATGACATGCTCACAAATAAATTCTCCAGATAACAAAAGATTCAAGAAGTCAACAACTGTTGAAGAGTGAAAGAAAATATAAGTCTTTCTTTCTGCATGTTATTACACATTTGTTGTATAATGTTGTATGTGATGGATTTAAAAATCCATGGTTTCTAGTTTAGAGAAACTTTATTCTGAATTGGATCTAGACTATGCTACTTTGTGTAAGTAGTTGGTTGGTCTTTGAGCGGACCTGTTGTGTTTTATGCTTACTACTAAGCATATGTTTGAGTACCTTTGAGGTACATTAGAATAGGCTATTTATTATATTTGATGCATGGAAGACCTATTATTTGATTGTGCTATCCATCTATTGTTTTAGCCTGAGATAAGCGATGTAATTTAAGGCTAGTACTACAAAAGCTAAGTGTATTGCGCCTAGTACTACAAAATAAAAATGTGTGTATGAGAGTACTACAAAATCAAAATGTGTTTTTGTAGATAGTACTACATAGTGAGGAGTAGTGTAGCATGGGATGCTACCTACTAGGGTGAAAGACTTGAGCCTACAGTCATTAGGTGTTAATAGTAAAGATTTCTTGAAAACCCTATATGTGTTTATGATCAAACACATTCAAGATGAAGTTTTAATTCATTTAAGTCATATTCATGAGTTCCAGTACATAGGTACTAATGAGAATATTGCAAATTTGTGACAAACCTCTATTTGTGATGAAGTTTAAACACTTCTGAGATAAGCTTGGTATTACAGAGAATGTCTCCCTCGTTGAGAGGGAGTGTTGAGATTAAAACATCAGGAGTCATTCTCCAGTCTTGTAATATCAAGAGTAGGCTTGTGTAGTCCTACGAATATCCTCATATGATTGAGGTGGACAGTAGGCTTGTGTAGTCCTATGAATATCCTCATTTGATTGAGGTGGTGATGTTGTAAAGTCTTGTGAGTAATATCAAGACAGTAGGCTTGTGTATCCCTACGAATATCCTCATATGGTTGAGGTGGACAGTAGCCTTGTGTAGCCCTATAAATATCCTCATATGGTTGAGGTGGACAGTAGGCTTGTGTAGCCCTACGAATATCCTCATATGATTGAGGTGGAAAATAGGCTTGTGTAGTCCTACGAATATCCTCATGTTGTGAGGTGGTGTACTTTACTATGTAAAGTAGATATACTGTGTGGTGTATGGCTAGTCATTGTCAACATGTGCTAGAAGTCTCCTTTAGGGATTAGCTACCCCCGAAATGATTTAATTTAGCATGTGACTATTAGACCCAGGGAAATACATATGATCATAGGTTTGGAAATGATCTTATGAGTATGATATGATAAAGATGATTATTTAATGAAAACTCATATGGACCATGCAGAGATATTTCATATAAGCACAGAGATAGAGAGAGAATTTGAATTACAGTTATGGTAAACAACTTCAGTTGATTAAGGAATCAACTCCTTAATTTATGCAAGTGATTGTTGTTGATGTATTTGTAACTTCGGAATGTATTCATCAGTATATCTTATGTATTGTACCCCAATGTTTATTCTGAGATGTGTCTGTAATGTATTTGAGTCATGTCATGCCCTGATGTTACTATCGGGAAGTTTCTATAATATAAACAAGTCATGTCAAGTCATTGTGGGTAACCCTCCTATTGGTCAAGGGTTAAAGTCCCTACAGTTGTGGGGCCCTAGGGTTATTAAAATATCCTAGAGAATTCAACCCTAGGTGAGTCATTGTAATTTGGGGCAATAGTCCCCACCATTTTGTTAAGGATAAACCTCCTTGTTGGTCGGAGGATTCAAAGTCCCCACAAGTTGTGGGGCACTAGGGTTATTAGACACTCCTAGAGATGTAGGATCTAGTAAGTAATTGTTAAGTGAGACCGACATGTTGGAGTGGGTTTCAAGTGAACAAAATCATATAAATAGAGTGTGAGCATCTCTATTTATCACACACACACACACTCACTCATTGGAGCACATGAGTGAGAGGAGAAGTTGTTGGATCAGAGAGAGAGGCTACTACTGTCGGGAGATCATCTTTATGTTTTTGGGTTTTACCTTTGGTGTTGATTCTATCTCTAAGGAAGTTGTAGGGTTTTCTCCTTTATGGTTTCCCCGAGGAAAATTCTTTGTGTCTCCTTTCTCTTGTGTTTTTATTGATGTGCATGTTATTCTCTCAATTAAAGATCCTAAGATCATAATGCTATCTTGAATGATAAAAATCTAACATGCTATCAGAGCTAACCTGAGAAGAAAACATTATGCAGCTAAAGAAGCTAGTGATTCTAAATTTTTGGTTCTCTCTCCACAATCCATCATAAAAAGTATGCTAGGCTGACTCTCCATTGAAGGGCGCATCTTTCTGTCGAAGCGGAATTCAATTCCAAGCATTTTCAGTTTTGGTGCGGGAAATTAGGACTTCTTGCAGAAGAAGAATTTTTTATTTAGCCTAGCATAGGATTTATCTCTTCATAAAAATTGAATTTTAGAGACTTGGATCAATATTTTTGGTTGGGTGAAACTCTGGGAAAGTCAAACCCTAGTTTGACCCTAAAGTTGGAAAAACCCTAAAATACTAAAACAGATAAGGTTCGGTACATTCGTTATATCTCGGGATTGGCGATGGATCAGAAGTTGAAATTTTTAGAGGTTGAAGATAAAATCTTGATTTACATTGTATCCACAATTCATCCTCATATTCACTATATTCTGGTAGATATGATCCCTCCACGTTAGGGTTCCAGCCTCTTCCAGAATTAATCCCTAAACAGGACACCTCGGGAGAATTGCTATATATTGGGTTACAAAGGTCCAAATGAAATTTCTGAACATGTTCCAGAAAGGGAACATATAGTACTATTTTTGGTCCAAATGTTAGACTTAGAATATGAACAAGTGACACGTGGTAGTCCATACAACTTCACATTTATGAACAGTCCTATAACAAGCCACCGTGGTAAAATGATCATAAGTCCCAATTGGTGAACCCAATTATGATGAAACCTGTGTTGTTGGAATAGGGACAGGAAAGGATACCTTAGTGTAAATTTTTAGACATATAGGAGCATTAATTTTAGATATACTATAGAAACAGTAACAGGAATTTTTGGAGAAGAAATTGGAAAACTAGGGCTTCTTGTTCCGAGAGCTTCCCTCCACTGTTTTCAGAAAATGAGTACATTGTACAACTCAACTTGAAGATATCTATATTTATATTCAATCATATCTGAAAGATTCCAAGTTTTTAAAATTAGGGTTTCTCTAACAAAACCTAGATCAACTAGCTCCGGAACCAAGACGAACACCTCAAATTGGTAAGATCTAATCTTTTGCTGTTTGCATTTGAAGTTCTCATTTCAAAGTGATATATCACATCAGCTTGATGATAAGCTTGGTGAAGTTGAAAAATTCCAAGCATGGAAGTATTTGATCTCTATGAAGAAAATGAATTGGACACCTACATGAGTAGAGAGGTTCTAGTTCCAGAGGGAGATGAGGCTAAAAGCCTTACACCAGAAGAACTTGGTCAAGGCCAAGAAGATAATTGTTGATTCAATCACGGATCACATTGTACCGCAAGTTTCTTCCCTAAAGACACCGAAGATGTTTGATTCCTTGACCCAGCTATTTAAAGTCAAGAACATAAATCCGAACATGACTTTGAGAAAAGAGTTGAAGAATGTGAAGATCCAGAATGCAGAGACCATACAATCATACTTTACGAGGGTCTCTCAAATCAAAGAACAACTTGTAACAATAGAAGAAGAAGTGGAGGATGCATAAGTGATGATAGCCACCTTGAATGACCTCCCAGGATCATCGGATTCATTCATGCGAGGAATGTGTGCAAGAAGAAAGTGATTGCTTTCAGCAGACTCTGGGAAGAGCACGCACAAGAAGAAGAAGCTCGACTCATGATAAGAGAAGAAAATATGGGAGCAAATGAAGATCAAGCTCATACCATCCAAATAAGATCCCTCGAGAGATGAGGAATATGAAGATCTCAACTCTTGAAGAACCTCTTATTCATCTTAGCATTTGGATAAGAAATTATGCTATTATGAATGAAGAAGATGATGAAGCTAAAGGCTCATGAAGGAGTCTACCCACGAAACAAATAAAGATAATTATTCAATTGTCATTTCATGATATTGTTTTGTTATGCATTTGTGTATATTTAGTTCATGTATTATGCATGATAGAATGTTTGCATTAATGACAATATACTACTAATATGCATGTGATGGGTAAGTAGCTCATGGTGCTATACAACTCTCCATTGCTACTTATCTAGAATGAAACCTCTTTGCTGACATATTGTATTAGTGCACAATCTCAATGTTGTCCTAGTAGAGATGGAAGGCATCTAGAAACGTTTCTGTGAGATATGGATGAATGTTGTATTGGCTAAAAGTAGTTGCATGATCATATATTTATGCATAATAATTTTCAAGTATGAATATTCCTTATGAAATGTTTCTAACCATACAAATGCATTTGACTTGTAGGAAAGATCACATACATAATTGCATACAAGCAAAGAAGGATGAGACTTGTTCCGAAGAACAAGTAACGACAGTTCAACATGAAGAATAATATGATGGATGCAGTGACATCATTGATGCAGAACCTTCTAACCATGAATAAATAACCAAGAAGAAAGGGAAGACCAGTTCAAGAAGAATGATGTCTAGAATGCAGTATTGATACATGAAGGAAAGTTCATAGTTCCATCATGCAATAGATGGAAACATCGTGGGATACAAGGCAAGATTCGTAGCACGAGGCTTCTCACAAAAATAAGGCATAGACTACGAAGAGACATTTGCAACCAATAGGAGTTGAGACACATGACAGGAAGAATCATCTATGCAAATGAAAGAAGGCCCTATACGAGTTCAGAAGAAACCAATGGGATAACTCGTACATGAGGAGCTTGATGAAGATATGAACCTTTGCTACAAGATTGAAGATGAAATTCTATAGAAGATGACAAGCTCTCAGATGGGTGCAAGAAGAACTTTTGAAAAAAGTTCAAGATAGAGGATCTTGGTATCCAGTGATCCTAGATGGATACATGGAACATTAGTAGTAGAGGAAGCTACTTGTCACTCTAGTACATAATGTTTCAGTGCATAGAGTACAAAAAGGTAGAGGAAGTATGATGCTCCGCTTTAGAGGGAGTGACTAAAGAAGATCCTAAGGTTTGACATGATATGACAGGATGGACAGATTACTGATGACTCTAGGCTTTACTAAGAGCAAAGCAGATTCCAACCTTTGCTTCAAGGTTCAAGGAGAAAGACTAGTGATGCTCCTGTTATGTGTCGATGCACTACGTTCTAGGCATGGAGGTGTGGACAAGGGAAGTATGTAGTAGGGATCCTGAATAGGTTCAGGATGATGGACTGCATGACTACACCTATGGAATCAAACCTAAAGTTATTGAGTGTTGCTTCATCAGAGTCAGTTGATGCAACGATGTATCATCCAATAATTTTTTCATTGATGTACCTGACGGATACGAGACCATATACTTGCTTTGTTGTGAACACATTGAGACATGTTCACTTGATGGTTGCAAGTATGATACAAATCAGAAGATTAACTTGGAAGGTTATACGGATTCAGATTGGGCAGTTCCATTGATAGGAAGAGCACTTTGGGGTTCTTCTTTGGTATGAGATCATGTGTGATCTCTTGGTTGACAGGATGGATTCCTGCATGGCGCTGAGTACAGCCGAGGAAAAAGATGTTGCCACTTGCTATTTGGGAGGTAGTATGTTTCTTTTGAAAACTACTATTTGATTTGATTGATCTGACTTTCATTTTTGGTATGATGCAGAGAGGAGCATTCAAGCTCCAGTTTGTGATACAAATCAAGATCTCTCGAAAGAGGGAGTTCTATCATAGCTGGTGAGATAGGTTTCCTAAGCATAAATCCTGGCGAAGATTGTAGGTTGCTCAGATGTAAATGGTCCTGTAGGTTTTCCTCAGATGTAATTGGTCCTGGCGAAGCTTGCAAGTTATCCTTGGACGTAGTCAGCCCTAATGTAATTCTATGCTAGAAATGGCCACAGTGAAGTTTGAGTACTTCAGGGAGAATCTTGGTGTTCTCCAAATCGAGATTCCTCCCAAGAGGAAGTGATGTGTCCATGTTGTGCCCTTGTGACATGGTGCGAGGATTGGTTCCTTCCATGGTCAGATATAATTGTTGTGCCTTTCTGACATGGTGAGAAGATCGGTTCCTTCCATGGTCAGATGTAAGAGCTATGACATGGTGAGAGGATTGGTTCCTTCCATTGTCAGATGTATGTGATGATCCCACATCTAGCATGAAAAAGTTCTGGCTCTGTGAAGACTCATATAGTATGAAAAAGGACTAGCTCTGTGTAGATCCCACATATATTATGAAAAAGGACTAGCTCTATGAAGACTCATCTAGTATGAAAAATGACTAGCTATGTGTAGATCCCACATCTAGTATGAAAAAGGACTAGCTCTGTGAAGACTCATCTAGTATGAAAACGGACTAGCTCTGTGTAGATCCCACATCTAGTATGAAAAAGGACTAGCTCTGTGAAGACTCATCTAGTATGAAAAAGGACTAGCTATGTCTGATGATGCATCTAGTATGAAAAAGGAGTGGCTCTATAGATTTACATCTAGCATGAAAAAGGGCTTTCTCTTTAGAACTTCCTGTGATGAGAAGAATCAAGAGATAGTACCCGTGATGATGATCCAGTAGTGATGATCCAAATCTAGTGATGATGTCCAATGATGATCCAGATCTAGCGATGATGTCCAGCACTGATCCAGATCTAGTGATGATCCAGATCTGGTGATGATGATCCAGATCAAGTAATGATCCAGGTCCAGTGATGATGATCCAAGTCGAGTGATGATCGAGATCCGATGATGAATATGACCTGAAGATGAATATGACTTGAAAATAAAGATGACTTGAAGATGAAGATGACTTGAAGATGAATATGACTTGATGATGATCCAAATGATATAGAGAAGAGGACTTGTGCTACTATATTGTGTCGAGAGAATACCTTCCTAGTTAAGAGGGAGTGTTGATGTATTTGTAACTTCGGAATGTATTCATCCATATATCTTATGTATTGTACCCCGATGTTTATTCCATGATGTGTCTGTAATGTATTTGAGTCATTTCATGCCTCGATTTTCCTATCGGGAAGTTTCTATAATATAAACAAGTCATGTCAAGTCATTGTGGGTAACCCTCCTATTGGTCAAAGGTTAAAGTCCCCACAGTTGTGGGGCCCTAGGGTTATTAGACTATCCTAGAGAAGTTGACCCTAGGTGATTCATTGTAATTCAGGGCAATATTCCCCACCATTGTGTTAAGGATAAACATCCTTGTTGGTCGGAGGAGGCAAAGTCCCCACAAGTTGTGGGGCACTAGGGTTATTAGACACTCGTAGAGATGTCGGCTCTAGTAAGTAATTGTTAAGTGAGACCGACATGTTGGAGTGGGTTTCAAGTGAATGAAAGAATATAAATAGAGAGTAAGCATCTCTATTTATCACACACACACACACTCATTGGAGCACATGAGTGAGAGGAGAAGTTGTTGGATCGGAGAGAGAGACTACTGCTGTCAGGAGATCATCTTTTTGTTTTTGGGTTTTACCTTTGGTGCTGATTCTATCTCTTAGGAAGTTGGGGGTTTTTCTCCTTTATGGTTTCCCCGAGCAAAATTCTTTGTGTCTCTTGTCTCTTGTTTTTTTATTGTTGTGCATGTTGTTCTCTCAGTTAAATATCCTAAGATCATAATGCTAGCTTGAATGATAAAAATCTAACATGGTATCAATGCTAACCTGAGAAGAAGACATTGTGCAGCTAGAGAAGCCAAGGACTCTTAATTTTTGGGTCTCTATCCACAATCCATCGGCAAAATTATGCTAGGATGACTCTCCATTGATGGGCGCATTTTTCCATCGAAAGCAAAATTTAATTCCGAGCATTTTCAGTTTTGGTGTGGGAAATTAGGGCTTCTTGTAAAAGAGAAATTTTTGAGTGAGCCTAGAATAGGATTTCTCTCTTCATCAAAATAAAATTTTATAGACCTAGATCAAGATTTTTGGTTGGGTGAAACTCCAGGAAATTCAAACCCTATTTTGACCCCGAAGCTAGAAAAACCCTAAAATACTAAAACTGATAAGTTTTTGTACATTCGCTATATCTCGGGATTGGTGAAGGCTCAGAAGCTGAAAGTTAAGCGGCCAAAGATAAAATATTTATTTACATTGTATCCAAAATTCAGCCTCAAATTCGCTATATTCTGGGAGATGTGATCCCTCGAAGTTACGGTTCCAGCCTCTTCCAGAATTCATCCCTAAACAGGACACCTGGGGATAATTGCTATATCTTGGGCTGCAAAGGTCCAAATGAAATTTCTAAATATGTTCTATAAATGGAACTGAATTTAATTTCTGTGGTCTGATTTTTAGACTCAGAAGATGAACAAGTGACACATGGTAGTCCGTACAACTTCATTGTTCTAAACAGTCCTATAACAGGTCACCTTGGGAAAATGATCATAAGTCCCAATTGGTGAAACCAATTCTGATGAAACCTATGGTGTTGGAACATTAACAATGGAGGATACCTCACTCCAAATTTTTATACATAGAGGAGCATTAATTTTTGAGATACTGCAGAAACAGTAACAGACATTTCTGTAGAAGAAATTGGAAAACTAGGGCTTCCTATTCCGGGAGCTTCCTTCCACTGTTTTCAGAAAATGAGTACATTGGAAAGCCCAACTTGAAGATATCTATATCTCTATCCAATCAGATCTAAAATATTCCAATTTTTGAAAATTAGGGTTTCTCTGACAAACCCTAGATCAGCCAGCTCCAGAACCAAGACGGACACCTCAAATCGGTAAGATCTAATCTTTTGTTATTTGCATTTGACGTTCTCATTTCAAAATGATCTATCACATCAGTTTGATGATAATTTTAGTGAAGTTGACGACTTCCAAGCATGGAAATATTTGATCTCTATGAAGAAAATGAATTGGACACCTACATGAATAGAGAGGTTCCAGTTCCAGAAGGAGATGAGGATAAAATCCTTACACCAAAAGAACTTGGTCAAGGCCAAGAAGATCATTTGTTGATTCAATCACGGATCACATTGTACCACAAGTTTCTTCCCTAAAGACACCGAAGATGTTTGATTCCTTGACCGAGCTATTTAAAGGGAAGAACATAAATCCAAATATGACTTTGAGAAAATAGTTGAAGAATTTGAATATCCAGAATCCAGAGACCATACATTCATACTTTACGAGGGTGTCTCAAATCAAAGAACAACTTGTAGCAGTAGAAGAAGAAGTGGAGAATGCATAAGTGATGATAGCCACCTTGAATGGCCTCCCAGGTTCATTGGATTCATTCATGTGAGGAATGTGTGCAAGAAGAAAATGATTACTTTCAGCAGACTCTGGGAAGAGCACACACAAGAAGAAGAAGCTCGACTCATGATAAGAGAAGAAAATATGGGAGTAACTAAAGATCAAGCTCTCACCATCCAAAGAAGATCCCTCAAGCAATGAGGAATATGAAGATCTCAACTCTTGAAGAACTTCTTATCCATCTTAGAATTTGGATGAGAAACGATGCTATTATGAATGAAGAAGATGATGAAGCTGAAGGCTCAAGAAGGAGTCTACCCACGAAACAAATAAAGATAAGTATTCAATTGTCATTTCATGATATTGTTTTGTTATGCATTTGTGTATATTCAGTTTATGTATTATTCATGTTGGAATGTTTGCATTAATGACAATATACTACTAATATGCATGTGATGGGTAAGTAGCTCATGGTGCTATACAACTCTCCATTGCTACTTATCTAGAATGAAACCTCTTTGTTAACATATTGGATTAGTGCACAGTATCAATGTTGTCCTAGTAGAGATAGAAGGCATCTAGAAAATTTTCTGTGAGACATCGATGAATGTTGTATTGGCTAAAAGTAGTTGCATGATCATATATTTATGCATAAGAATTTTCAAGTATGAATATTCCTGATGAAATGTTTCTAACCATACAAATGCATTTGACTTGTAGGAAAGATCGCATACATAATCGCCTGCAAGCAAAGAAGGATGAGACTTGTTCCGAAGAACAAGTAACGACAGTTCAAGATGAAGAATAATATGATGGATGAAGAGACATCATTGATGCAGAACCTTCCATCCATGAAGCTGTAACCAAGAAGAAAGGGAAGACCAGTTCAAGAAGAATGATGTCTAGAATGCAGTATCGATACATGAAGGAAAGTTCATAGTTCCATCATGCAGTAGATGGAAACATCGTGGGATACATGGAAAGATTTGTAGCACGAGGATTCTCATGAAAATAAGTCATAGACTACGAAGAGACATTTGCAGCCAGTAGGAGTTGTGACACATGACAGGAAGAATCATGTGTGCAAATGAAAGAAGGCCCGGTAAGAGTTCAGAAGACACCCATGGGATAACTCATACATGAGGACCTTGATGAAGATCTGAACCTTTGCTACGAGGTTGAAGATGAAATTCTATAGAGGATGACAAGCTCTCAAATGGGTGCAAGAAGAAATTTTGAAAAAAGCTCTAGATAGAGGATCTTGGTATCCAGTGATCCTAGATGGATACATAGAATATTAGTAGTAGAGGAAACTACTTGTCACTCCAGTACAGAATGTTTCAGTGCATAGAGTACGAAACACAGAGGGAGTATGATGCTCCACTTCAGAGGGAGTGACTGTAAAAGATCCTGAGGTTCGACATGATATGACAGGATGGACAGATTACTGATGACTCTAGGCTTTACTAAGAGTAAAGTGGATTCCAACCTTTGCTTCAAGGTTGAAGGCAGAAGACCAGTGATGCTCCTGTTATGTGTCGATGCACTATGTTCTAGGCATGGAGGTGTGTACAAGGGAAGTATGCAGTAGAGGTCCTAAATAGGTTCAGGATGATGGACTGCATGGTACACCTATGGCATCGAACTTGAAGCTATTGAGTGTTTCTTCATCAGAGTCAGTTGATGCCATGATGTATCATCAGATGATTTGTTCATTGATTTACCTGACAAATATGAGACCAGATACCTGCTTTGTTTTGAACACATTGAGACATGTTCACTTGATGGTTGCAAGTATGATACGAAACATAATATTAACCTGGAAGGTTATACGGATTCAGATTGGGCAGTGCCATTGATAGGAAGAGCACTTTGGGGTGCTTCTTCAGTATGATATCATGTGTGATCTCTTGGTTGACAGGATGGATTTCTGCATGGCACTGAGTAAAGACAAGGAAAAACATGTTTCCAATTGTTATTTGGGAGGTAGTGTGTTTCTTTTAAAAGCTACTATTTGATTTGATTGATCTGACTTGCATTTTTCGTATGATGCAGAGAGGAGCAGTGAAGCTCCCGTTTGTGATACAGATCGAAATATTTCAAAAGAGTGAGTTCTAGCATAGATGGTGAGACAAGTTGTCTGAGCATAAATCCTGGTGAAGCTCATAGGTTGCTCAGACGTAAATGGTCCTGTAGGTTTTCCTCTGATGTAATTGGTCCTTGCAAAGCTCATAGGTTATCCTTGGACGTACTCAGCCCTGATGTAATTCTATGCTAGAAATAGCCAAAGTGAAGTTTGAGTACTTCAAGGAGAAGCTTGGTGTTCTCCAGATCGAGATTCCTCCCAAGAGGAAGTGATATGTCCATGATGTGCCCTTGTGACATGGTGAGAGGATTGGTTTTATTCCATGGTCAGATATAAGTGTTGTGCCTTTCTGACATGGTGAGAGGATTGGTTCCTTCCATGGTCAGATGTAAGAGCTGTGAAATGGTGAGAGGATTGGTTCCTTCCATTGTCAGATGTATGTGATGATCCTACATCCAGCATCAAAAAGGGTTTTCTCTATGAAGACTCGTCTAGTATGAAAAAGGACTAGCTCTATGTAGATCCCACATCTAGTATGAAAAAGGACTAGCTCTATGAAGACTCTTCTAGTATGAAAAAGGACTAGCTCTGTGTAAATCCCACATCTAGTATGAAAAAGGACTAGCTCTGTGAAGACTCATCTAGTATGAAAAAGGACTAGCTCTGTGTAGATCCCACATCTATTATGAAAAAGGACTAGCTCTGTGAAGACTCATCTAGTATGAAAAAGGACTAGCTCTGTGTGATGATACATCCAGTATGAAAAAGGACTGGCTCTGTAGATGTACATCTAGCATGAAAAAGGGTTGGATCTGTAGAACTTCATGTGATGAGAAGAATCAAGAGATAGCACCCGTGATGATGATCCAGCAGTGATGATCTAGTTAGATTGATGATCCAGATCCAGTGATGATCTAGATCTAGTGATGATTATCCAGATCGATTAATGATCCAGATCCAGTGATGATGATCCAAATCTGATGATGAAGATGACCTGAATATGAAGATGACTTGAAAATAAAGATGACTTGAAGATGAAGATGACTTGAAGACGAAGATGAATTGATGATAATCCAGATGATATAGATAAGAAGACTTGTGTTGATATATTGTGTCGAGAGAATACCTTCCTATTTAAGAGGGAGTGTCGATGTATTTGTAACATTGGAAAGTATTCATAAGTATATCTTATGTATTTTACCCTGATGTTTATTCTGGGATGTGTCTGTAATGTATTTGAGTCATTTCATGCCCTGATGTTCCTATCAAAAATTTTCTCTAATATAAACAAGTCATGTCAAGTCATTGTGGGTAACCCTCCTATTGGTCAAGGGTTAAAGTCCCCGTAGTTGTGGGGCCCTAGGGTTATTATACTATCCTAGAGAAGTCGACCCTAGGTGAGTCATTGTAATTTGGGGCAATAGTCCCCACCATTATGTTAAGGATAAACCTCCGTTTTGGTTGGAGGAGGAAAATTTCCCACAAGTTGTGGGGCACTAGTGTTATTAGAAACTCCTAGAGATGTCTGCTCTAGTAAGTAATTGTTAAGTGAGGCCGACATGTTGGAGTGGTTTTAAAGTGAACGAAAGAATATAAATAGAGAGTGAGCATCTCTATTTATCACACACACACACACTCATTGGAGCACATGAGTGACAGGAGAAGTTGTTGGATCAGAGAGAGAGACTACTGCTTTCGGGAGATCATCTTTATGTTTTTGGTTTTTACCTTTGGTACTGATTCTATCTCTGAGAATTTGAGGGGTTTTCTCCTTTATGGTTTCCCCAAGAAAAATTCTTTGTGTCTCTTGTCTCTTTTGTTTTTATTTATGTGCATGTTATTCTCTCAGTTAAAGATCCTAAGATCATAATACTAGCTTGAATGATAAAAATATAACATGGTATCAGAGCTAACCTGAGAAGAAGACATTGTGCAACTACAGAAGCTATGGATTCTTAATTCTTGGGTCTCTCTCCACAATCCATGATCAAACATATGCTTGGTTGACTCTCCATTGAAGGGCGCATCTTTCTATCGAAGCAGAATTCAATTCCGAGCATTGTCAGTTTTGGTGCGGGAAATTAGGGCTTCTTGCAGAAGAGGAATTTTTGAGTGAACCCGACATAGGATTGCTCTCCTCATCAAAATAGAATTTTAGATACTTGGATCAAGATTTTGGGTTGGGTGAAACTTCGGGAAATTCAAACCCTAGTTTGATCACGAAGCTAGAGAAACCCTCAAATACTAAAACTGATACGTTTTGGTACATTCACTATATCTTGGAATTGGCAAAGGCTCAGAAGCTTAAAATTTCAAATACCAAACATATAATCTTGATTTACATATTCCCCAAAATTAAGCCTCAGTTTCACTATATTCTGGGAGATATGATCCCTCCAAGTTAGGGCTCTAGACTCTTCCAGAATTCATCCTGAAACAGGACACCTAGGGAGAATTGATATATCTTGGCATAGAAAGGTCCAAATGAAATTTAGGAAGATGTTCTAGAAATGGAACAGAATTTAATTTCTGTGATCTGAGTTTCAGACTCTGAAGATGAACAAGTGACACATGGAATTCCATACAACTTCACTATTCTGAACAGCCTTGTAACAGGTCACCTTGGGAAAATGATCATAAGTCCCAATTGGTGAAACCAATTCTGATGAAACCTATGGTGTTGGGAAAAAAACAGGAAAGGATACCTTAGTGAAAAATTTTAAACATAGAGGAGAATTAATTTTGGAGATACTGCAGAACCAGTAACAGGATTTTTTGCAGAAGAAATTGGAAAACTAGGGCTTCCCGTTCCGAGAGATTCCCTCCACTATTTTCGGAAAATGAGTACATTGGACAGCTCAACTTGAAGATATATATACTTCTATCCAATCATATTTGAAAGATTCCAAGTTTTGAAAATTAGGGTTTCTCTGACAAACACTAGATCAGCCAGCTCCAGAACCAAGACGAACACCTCAAATCGGTAAGATCTAATATTTTTTTATTTGCATTTGAGGTTCTCATTTCAAATTGATCTATCACATGAGCTTGATGATAAGCTTGGTGGAGTTGAAAACTTCCAAGCATGGACATATTTGATCTCTATGAAGAAAATGAATTGGACACCTAAATAAGTAGAGAGGTTCCAGTTCCAGAGCGAGATGAGGCTAAAAGCCTTACACCAGAAGAACTTGGTCAAGGCCAAGAAGATCATTGTTGATTCAATCACGGATCACATTGTACCACAAGTGTCTTCCCTAAAGACACTGAAGATGTTTTGATCCTTGACCTAGCTATTTAAAGGGAAGAACATAAATCTGAATATGACTTTGAGAAAATAGTTGAAGAATATGAAGATCCAGAATGCATAGATGATACAGTCATACTTTACGAGGGTGTCTCAAATCAAAGAAAAACTTGTAGCAGTAGAAGAAGAAGTGGAGAATGCATAATTGATGATAGCCACCTTGAATGGCCTCCCAGAATCATGGGATTCATTCATGCAAGGAATGTGTGTAAGAAGAAAGTGATTGCTTTCAGCAGACTCTGGGAAGAGCACACACAAGAAGAAGAAGCTCGACTCATGATAAGAGAAGAGAATATGGGAGCAACTGAAGATCAAGCTCTCATCATACAAAGAAGATCCCTCAAGTGATGAGGAATATGAATATCTCAACTCAGGAAGACCCTCTTATCCATCTTAGCCTTTGGATAAGAAACAATGCTATTATGAATGAAGAAGATGATGAAGCTGAAGGCTCAAGAAGGAGTCTACCCACAAAACAAATAAAGATAAGAATTCAATTGTCATTTCATGATATTGTTTTGTTATGCATTTGTGTATATTCAGTTGATGTATTATGCATGATAGAATGTTTTCACTAATGAAAGTCTAGTACTAATATGCATGTGATGGGTAAGTAGCTTGTGGTGCTATACAAATCTCCATTGCTACTTATCTAGAATGAAACCTCTTTGATGACATATTCGATTAGTGCATAATCTCAATGTTGTCCTGGTAGAGATGGAAGGCATCTAGAAACATTTCTGTGAGATATGGATGAGAGTTGTACTGGCTAAAAGTAGTTGCATTATCATATATTTATGCATAAGAATTTTCCAGTATGAATATTCCTTATGAAATGTTTCTAACCATACAAATGCATTTGACTTGTAGGAAAGATCGCATACATAATCGCCTACAAGCAAAGAAGGATGAGACTTGTTTCGAAGAACAAGTAAAGACAGTTCAAGATGAAGAATAATATGATGGATGCAGCGACATCATTGATGCAGAACCTTCCAGCCATGAAGAAGTAACCAAGAAGAAAGGGAAGACCAGTTCAAGAATAATGATGTTTAGAATGCAGTATCGATACATGAAGGAAAGTTCATAGTTCCATCATGCAGTAGATGGAAACATCATGGGATACAAGGCAATATTCATACCACAAGGATTCTCATGAAA
Source organism: Pseudotsuga menziesii (assembly GCA_001517045.1). Lineage (NCBI taxonomy): Eukaryota > Viridiplantae > Streptophyta > Pinopsida > Pinales > Pinaceae > Pseudotsuga > Pseudotsuga menziesii. The sequence continues at coordinate 124,509 of LPNX010039134.1, read as the reverse complement.
AAGAAGGCATAGACTACAAAGAGACATTTGCAGCCAGTAGGAGTTTAGACACATGACAGGAAGAATCATGTGTGCAAATTAAAGAAGTCCCTATACGAGTTCAGAAGACACCCATGGGATAACTCATACATGAGGAGCTTGATGAATATTTGAACCTTTGCTACAAGGTTGAAGATGAAATTCTATAGAGGATGACAAGCTCTCAGATGGGTGCAAAAAGAACTTTTGAAAAAAGTTCAAGATTAGAGGATCTTGGTATCCAGTTATCCTAGATGGATACATAGAATATTAGTAGCAGAGAAAGCTACTTGTCACTCTAGTACAGAATGTTTCATTGCATAGAGTACGAAAGACAGAGGGAGTATGATGCTCTGCTTCAAAGGGAGTGATTGCAAAAGATCCTAAGTTTCGAAATGATATGACAGGATGGACAGATTACTGATGACTCTAGGATTTACTGAGAGTAAAGTGGATTCCAACCTGGATTCCAACCTTTACTTCAAGGTTGAAGGTGGAAGACCAGTGATGCTCATGTTATGTGTCGATGCACTACGTTCTAGGGATGGAGGTGTGGAAAAGGGAAGTATGCAGTAGAGATCCTGAATAGGTTCAAGATGATGGACTACATGACTACACCTATGGAATCGAACCTGAAGCTATTAAGTGTTGCTTCATCAGAGTCAGTTGATGCCATGATGTATCATCAAATTATTTGTTCATATATGTACCTGACGGATACGAGACTAGGTACTTGCTTTGTTGTGAACACATTGAGACATATTTACTTGATGGTTGCAAGTATGATATGAATCAGAAGATTAACCTGGAAGGTTATACGAATTCAGATTGGGCAGTGCCATTGATAGGAAGAGCACTTTGGGGTGCTTCTTTAGTATGAGATCATGTGTGATCTCTTCGTTGACAGGATGGAGTCCTGCATAGCACTGAGTACAACCATGACAAAAGATGTTGCCACTTGCCATTTGGGAAGTCGTATGTTTCTTTTGAAAACTACTATTTGATTTGATTGATCTGACTTACATTTTCGGTATAATGCAGAGAGGAGCAATGAAGCTCTAGTTTGTGATACAGATCGATATCTCTCAAAAGAGGGAGTATTAGCATAGCTAGTGAGACATGTTTTCTAAGCATAAATCCTGGTGAAACTCGTAGGTTGCTCAGACGTAAACAGTCCTGTAGGTTTTCCTCGGATGTAATTGGTTCTGGCGAAGCTCATAGGTTATCCTTGGATGTAATCATCCCTGATGTAATTCTATGCTAGAAATGGCCAGAGTGAAGTTTGAGTACTTCAAGGAGAAGCTTGGTTTTATCCAGATCAAGATTCTTCCCAAGAGGAAGTGATGTGTCTGTGCTATGCCTTTGTGACATGGTGAGAGGATTGGTTCCTTCCATTGTCAGATATAAGTGTTGTGCCTTTCTTACATGGTGAGAGGATTGGTTCCTTCCATTGTCAGATGTATGTCAGGATCCCACATCCAGCATGAAAAAGGGCTAGCTCTGTGAAGGCTCATCTAGTATGAAAAAGGAGTCTATTGAAAGTAATCACTTCCTTCTGGCACACATTCCTCGAATGAATGAATCCTATGATCCTAGGAGGCCATTCAAGGTGGCTATCACCACTTCTGCATTCCTTACTTTTTCTTTTACCGCTTCAAGTTGTTCTTTGATTTGAGATACCCTTGTAAAGTATGACTATATGGTCTCTGCATTTTGGATCTTCACTTCCTTCAACTAGTTTCTTAAGCTCATATTCTGATTTATGTTCTTCCCTTCAAATAGCTTGGTCAAGGAGCCAAACATCATCGATGTCTTTAGGGAAGACACTTGTGGTACAATTTGATCTATGACTAAATCAACCATGATCTTCTTGGCCTTGACCAAGTTCTTCTTGTGTAAGGCTTCTAGCCTCATCTCCTTCTAGAACTAAAACCCCTCTACTGATGTAGGTTTCCAATTCATTTTCTTCAGAGAGATCATATACTTCCATGCTTGGAAGTTTTCAACTTCACCAAGATTATCATCAAGCTAATGTGATAGATGATTTTTAAATGAGAACCTCAAATGAAAATAGCAAAGGATTAGATCTTACCGATTTGAGGTCTATGTCCTGGTTCCGGAGCTGGATGATCTAGGGTTTGTCACAGAAACCTGTTGGCAGCCAGCAATAACCTCTTCATTTCTTGACAAAATGAAGAGAGATCAGCTCTTTATGTGATTTATCAGTTTAAAAATTATGAAAGAGCACCTTCAGAATCTTTGATTTTGAAGGTACTCTCAATCAAAGGAAAGTGATTTAATGATTTTAGAGCTGAAAAAAACTTGATCATAAAACTTGGCTTTTAACTATCAGATAAGTTTCGTAAATTTTCATTAAGTTATTGAAATCATCAAAATGAATTTATGTAACTTAAGGGATTTGTGCCAAGAGAAATTTCATAAAACACATTATATGTTAAATAGGGTATTATTAGTCCTAAGACTAAGAGAATTTTGAAAGTTAACATCATATGTAATACCTTATTATGAACTTTGTAAATATCATAGTTAATGGATAAATGATGTTTGTATAAGAAACTTTTACTTATGATAAATATCCTATATGATGGTATATATGTGACGATAGGATGTTTAAAGGGTTTAAAGTTAATTTTGTACATATATAGTATAGACATTGATCTAGCCATCTTATCAATGCATCATTAACATTAGAGTGCGATTTATTGCTCTTCATACCATTTACGTAACATGATAAAATAGGGATGATTGTTTGGATTAGCTGGCCATGCAATAAACCAATTGTCAAATTGATAAACGATCAATCATTTGGATCGATGAGCTGGTATGAAAACGTGGCTTTCACCCCTTCACAGAATCGACAGTTGTATGCATATGGTAATATCGTGTTGACAGTGTTAAATGCCAACAGTCATTTCAAATTACGTCATTGTACCTATTAGTTATGAACCACTATCAATAATCAATGGTTGCAATGATGATTCGATCAGTCTCCGTATCGCTGGTTCGACAAGTTAAGTGGTTATCACTAACAGGCATGGTCAAACATAGATAAAATGGCATAAATCATGGTGTAGTGTGTAGTTGTAACATTTATCACTGCTTGAAATCCTGCTAAAATGGCAGGATCAAAGATTAGATCTCCGATTAGATTTGAAGCAGTTGAAGATTATCCATCATGCCGTGTGTATGGATACATATTCCCTTTGTTTTCACTTCCCCTTTCATTTCGCGTCGAAGCCCAGAAAGTGCTGGAGAAACCATGTCTCCTCTGAATCGTTTTGAGATTTCATGGTTTGAACTTATTGAAGCTAACCAGGAAGCTGCCAAGAGATTCGAGAAAATGGGATGGGTAAATTTATTTAGGTGTTTTGATGGTCACCATGTGGAAATTACTAAGATGTTCACAATGATTTTTGAAGATGATAGGGTGCAAATTGGGGGTTTCGAGTTTGTTATCAACAAA
>LPNX010039134.1:56673-108317 GCA_001517045.1 Pseudotsuga menziesii | reverse complement strand
ACTATAAACATAAGTTTTAATGATATACTGTTCTGTTTATTTAAAATCTCATTTGTATGTTAGCAGTGACTTTAAATAAGCATTATCTCAAATTCAAAAAGACTATCTTGATCATTAATTATTAATCAGTTTTGGAAAATTGAAATTAACTGTGTGTTTACAGATTAGATTTCATTTCTATTATAGCAGAATGGTTTTTTGTTGTGATTTAAATATGTTTGTTTTGATCACTCTCCAGTTTTTCTGTTATTGATTAATAATTAATATAGTCTTAAATTTGCTCTCAACTGAGATAGGGTTAAATAGGATAGATAGATAAATTAGTTTTAAATTTTATTTTTAAAGTTTAATTAGCACTGTTAAATCATTCTGCATACTTTACATAAGTTTTCATATTTAGAAAACTTCCCAAAAATTGAATTCTTTCCTTAAGAAAGCAACCTTAGGATATTTTAGGTAATTAGGTAGGATAAATATTAGAATAGATTAGATTTTGCTGGTTTTAAGTTCTCCTTAAGAGACAAACTAGCTGGTAGTAGGACCATAACCTGCGAGGTTTTGTTAATCCAAACACACCGGACGCTGCTTCAAGCTGATTGTGTGGACAAAACCTCCTTATTGGCTCTGATTCATAAATTCAGGCCAACAAAACCCTAATTTTAAAAAATTGGAATATTTCAGATACGATTGGATATACAGATATATCTCTTAAAATGGATCTCTCCAATGTACTCCTTTTCTGAAAACAGTGGAGGGAAGCTCCCAGAACACGAAGCCCTAGTTTTCCAATTTCTTCTGCAGAAATGTCTGTTACTGGTTCTGTGATATCTCCATAATTACTACTCTTCAATGTCTAAAATTTTGTAATAAGGTAACCTAGCATGTCCCTGATCCACCACCATATTTTTCATCAGAATTAGTTTCACCAATTGGGATTTTTGATCCGTTTCCCAAGATGACCTGTTACAGGACTGTTCCAAACAGCAAAGTTGTACAGACTGCCACATGTCACTGGTTCATCTTCTGAGTCTGAAATTTTGATCACAGAAATAAAATTATGTGCCATTTCTGGAACATCTTTTTGAATTCCATTTGGATCTATATAGCCCAAGATATAGCAATTATCCCCAGGTGTCCTGTTTAGGGATGAATTCTAGAAGAGGATGGAACCCTACCTTGGAGGGATGATAGCTCCCCGAATATAGAGAATCTGAGGCTGAAGTTTGGACACAGTGTTCATCAGGAATTTATCTCAGGCCCTTGAAATTTTTAGCTCCTGATCCTTCTCCAATATCAGGATATAGCGAATGTACCAAAACATAGCCGTTTTAGTACTTAGGGTTTTTCTAGCTCGAGGTCAAACTAGGGTTTGACTTTCCCGAAGTTTCACCCAACCAAATTTTTTGATCCAGATCTCTAAAATTCAATTTTGATGAGGAGAAAAATCCTATGCTATGCTCACTCAAAAATTCATCTTCTGAAGAAATTCCTAATTTCCGCATCGAAAACTGAAAATGCTCGGAATCGAATTCTGCTTCGACAGAAAGATGCGCCCTTCAATGGATAGTCATCCTAGCATAATTTTGCTGATGGATTGTGAAGAGAGACCCAAAAATTAAGAAGCCCTTGATTTTGTAGCTGCACAATGTCTTCTTCTCAGGTTAGCTCTGATACCATGTTAGATTTGTATCATTCAAGCTACCATTATGATCTTAGGATCTTTAACTGAGAGAATAACATGCACAGCAATAAAACACAAGAGACAAGAGATACAAAGAATTTTCCTCAGGGAAAACATAAAGGATAAAACCCCACAACTTCCTCAGAGATAGAATCAGCACCAAAGGTAAAACATGAAAACAGTAAGATGATCTCCCGACAGCAGCAGTCTCTCTCTCTCACACTGAGAGAGATTCTCCTCTCTCACTCATGCACCCCCAATGAGTGAGTGTGTATGTATGAGTATGATAAATAGAGATGATATCACTCTCTATTTATATTCTTTCATTCAATTGGAACCCACTCCCGCATGTCGACCTCACTTAACAATTACTTACTAGAGCTGACATCTCTAGGAGTGTCTAATAACCCTAGTGCCCCACCACTTGTGGGGACTTTCCCTCCTCTGACCAATAGGAGGGTAACACAATGGTGGAGACTATTGCCCTGACTTACAATGAATCACCTAGGGTCAACTTCACTAGGAGATTCTAATAACCCAAGGGCCCCACAACTGTGGGGACTTTAACCCTTGACCAATAGAAGGGTTACCCACGATGACTTGACATGACTTTCTCATTATAGAAACTTCTCCGAATAAACATAGGGGTATGAAATGACTCAAATACATTACAATACATCCCAGAATAAACATTGGGTTACAATACATAAGAAATGCAGATGAATACATTTCAAAGTTACAATTACATCAACACTCCCTCTTAACTAGGAAGGTATTCTTTCGACACAATTTTCAGTAATGGTCTTCTTCTCTGTATCAGCTGGATCATCTCATCATCTGCATCTCAAGTATTCTAAGTATTCAAGTCATCTTTGTCTTCAATTCATGTTCATCTTCGAATATAAATCATCTCTCGATCTGGATCATCACAAGACATCGTCAGTGTATTTGGATCATCACTTGATCTAAATCATTATCATTGGATCTGGATCATTACTCGATCTAGATCATCACTGGGAATCATCACTGGATCTGGATCATCACTTGATCTGGATCATTACTGTTGGATCATCATCACTGGACCTAGATCATCACTGGATCTGGATCATCATCACTGGATCTGGATCATCACTCGATCTGGATCAACACGGGTGTTATCTCATGATTCTTCTCATCATAGGAATTTCTACAGAGCTAGCCCTTTTTCATGCTGGTTGTAGGCCTATCCTCCATGTAGGTCTTCTTCAGCACTTATATCTGACCTGCTCGTCAGAATGGCCCGCCCAGCACTTATATCTGACCTACTCATCAGAAAGGCATGCCCAACACTCACATCTAATCATGTAGGAACTAATCCTATAATCATATCAGAAAGGCCCAGCACTCACATTCACCAGCATGATAGGACACACCTACTATCATCTGTGAAAAGGCTCTACACTCACATCCACCAACATGGTAGGAGACACCTACTACCATCTGTGGAAAGGAACTGCACTCACATCCACCAGCATGGTAGGACACGCCTACTACCATATGTGGAAAGGAACTACACTTACAATCACTAGCATGATAGGACACACCTACTATCATTTATGAAAAGGAACAGCACTCACATCCATCCAGGAGAGAACACATCTTGCTCACAATGATGGAAGGGATTGCACTCATATCTGATCATGAGGGAACACATCCCAGCAATTATATCAGAATGGCCCCCAGTCCTCGACTGAGCTACCTGGTAACTGACCAGGTGCCTCCATTCTCCTAGAGAATGGCAGTTGCCCTTACATCCAAGCTACTCATTGGAATGGCTAGCACCCACATCTGACATGGAAGGAACTTAATCCTTTAGCCATGACAGAATGGCTCATCCCTTACATTTGATCAAGTGGGAACACATCCCTCTATCACATCAGAATGGGCATGCACTCATATCTGATCATATGAGAACACATCTCACAGTCATATCAGAATGGCCCTCAGATTTAGACTGAGTTTTCCTGGTAACTGACCAGGCACCTCCATTCCAAGAATGGAAATAGCCATTATATCTGATCATGTAGGAACCAATCCTACAGTTATATCAGAATGGCCCCCAGTCCTTGACTGAGCTACCTGGTAACTGACCAGGTGCCTCCATTCTCCTAGAGAATGGCAGTTGCCCTTACATCCGACCTACTCGTCGGAATGGCCAACACTCATAACTAACATGGAAGGAACCTAATCCTTTATCCATGACAGAATGGTTCATCCCTTACATCTAATCAAGTGGGAACACATCCCTCTATCACATCAGAATGGCTTCTCAGTCCTAGACTGATTTTTCTTGGTAACTGACCAGGTGCCTCCATTCCCAAAATGGTAGTTTCCCTTACATCTATCCTACTCGACAGAATGGCCAGCACTCATATCTGACATGGAAGAAACCAATCCTCTTATAATGATAGAATGGCTTAGCCCTTACATCTAGCCATGGAAGGAACCAATCCTCTCACCATGACAGAAAGGCTATGGGACTCATCATTTTCCCTTCGAGGAAATATCAATCTGGAGAACACCAAGCTTCTCCCTGAAGTACTCAAACTTCACCCTAGCCAATGGCTTTGTCAAGACATCAGCTATATGTTCCTCCGTCGCAACATACTGGAGCTTCACTGCTCCCCTCTGCACCATATCCCTGATATAGTGGTACTTGATATCGATATGCTTCGACTTGTCATGGAACACTGGATTCTCTAACAACTTTACGCAACTCTGGTTGTCATAATGTATACAAGTAGCATCCAACAGGAGATCAAATAAATGAGACAGTAGCTTCCGTAGCCATACTGCCTCACAACTAGCTGAACAAGCTGCGACATACTCTGCTTCAGCTATACTTAGTGCCACACATAATTGCTTCCTGCTAAACCAAGAGATCACACCTTATCCCATACTGAAGCAACACCCTGAAGTGCTTTTCCTATCGATGGCACTGCCTGCCCAATCTGAATCAACATAACCTTCTAGGTTAATCTTATGATTCACATCGTACTTGAGCCCATAATCAACTATACCCTTCAAGTACCTCAGAATATGCTTTGCAGCAATCAAGTGAACATGTCTTGGATCTGTCAGGAACTAGCTCAAGGTGTACATAGCAAAGCAATTATCTGGTCTCGTGTTCGTCAGGTACATCAAGGACCCAATCATCTAATGATACATCGTAGCATCAACCAACTTTGTTGAAGCATCGTTCAAGAGATTCAGGTTCGATGCCATAGGTGTGGCCATAGCCTTGCAGTCCATCATCCTGAACCTATTCAAGATCTCTACTGCATACTTCCCTTTTCCACACCTCCATGCCTAGAAAATAGTGCGTCGACACATAACAGGAGCATAACTGGTCTTCCACCTTCAACCTTGAAGCAAAGTTTGGAATCCACTTTACTCTCAGTAAATCCTAGAGTCATCAGTAATCTGTCCATCCTGTTGTACCATGTCGAAACACAGGATCTTCTGCAGTCACTCCCTCTAAAGCATCATACTCCCTCTGTCTTTCGTACCCTATGCACTGAAACATTCTGAACTGGAGTGACAAGTAGCTTCCTATTCTAATAATATTCTATGTATCCATCTAGGATCACTGGATACCAAGATCCTCTATCTTGAATTTTTTCAAAAGTTCATCTCGCATCCATCTGTGAGTTGTCATCCTCTATCAACCTTGTAGCAAAAGTTTCATATCTTCATCAAGCTCCTCATGTATGTGTTATCTCATGGGTGTCTTCTGATCTCATACAAGGCCTTCTTTCATTTGCACTCATGATTCTTCCTATCATGTGTATCTCTAGTGGCTGCAAATGTCTCTTCGTAGTCTATGCCTCGTGCTACGAATCTTGCCTTGTATCCCACGATGTTTCCATCCACTGCATGATGGAAATATGAACTTCTCTTCATGTATTGATACTTCATCCTAGACATCATTCTTCTTGAACTAGTCGTCCCTTTCTTCTTGGAATATTCTGCATCAATGATGTCACTGTATTGGTCATATTATTTTCATCTTTGAACTGTCTTCACTTGTTCTTTGGAACAAGTCTTCATTCTTCTTTGCTTGTAGGCGATTATGTATGCGATCTTTCCTACAAGTCAAATGCATTTGTATGGTTAGAAACATTTCATAAGGAATATTCATACTGGAAAATCCTTATGCATAAATATATGATCATGCAACTACTTTAGCCAATACAACATTCATCCATATCTCACAAAAAATTTCTAGATGCCTTCCATCTCTACCAGGACAACATTGAGATTGTGCACTAATCCAATATGTCAGCAAAGAGGTTTCATTCTAGATAAGTAGCAATGGAGAGTTGTATAGCACCATGAGCTACTTACCCATCACATGCATATTAGTAGTATATTGTCATTAATGCAAACATCCTATCATACATCAACTGAATATAAACAAATGCATAACAAAACAATATCATGAAATGACAATCGAATACTTAGCTTTATTTGTTTCGTGGGTATACTCCTTCTTGAGCCTTCAGCTTCATCATCTTCTTCATTCATGATAGCATCGTTTCTTAACCAAATGATAAGGAGGATAAGAGGTGCTTCAAGAGTTGAGTTCTTCATATTCCTCATCGCTTGAGGGATCTTCTTTGGATGATGAGAGCTTGATCTTCAATTGATCCCATGTTCTCTTCTCTTCTTATATGTCGAGCTTCTTCTTCTTCTCATAGTCTTGAAATTAATCACTTCCTTCTGGCACACATTCCTCGAATGAATGAATTCCATGATCCTGGGAGGCCATTCAAGGTGGCTATCACCACTTCTGCATTCTTCACTTTCTCTTTTACCACTTCAAGTGTTTCTTTGATTTGAGAGACCCTTGTAAAGTATGATTGTAGGGTCTCTTCATTCTGGATCTTCACTTCCTTCAATTGGTTTCTTAAGGTCATATTTTGATTTATGTTCTTCCCTTAAAATAGCTTGGTCAAGGAATCAAACATCATCGATGTATTTAGGGAAGACACTTGTGGTACAAGTTGATCCGTGACTGAATCAACCATGATCTTCTTGGCCTTGATCAAGTTCTTCTTATGTAAGGCTTCTAGCCTCGTCTCCTTCTGGAACTGGAACCTCTCTACTCATGTAGGTGTCTAATTAATTTTCTTCAGAGAGATCATATACTTCCATGCTTGGAAGTTGTAAAATTCACCAATATTATCATCAAGCTTATGTGATAGATCATTTTGAAATGAGAACCTTAAATGAAAATAGCAAAGGATTAGATCTTACCCATTTGAGGTGTTCGTCCTGGTTCCGGAGCTGGCTAATCTAGGGTTTGTCACATAAACCCTAATTTTCAAAACATGGAATATTTTAGATCTTATTATATAGATAGATATATCTCTTCAAATGGAGCTGTCCAATGTACTCCTTTTCTGAAAATAGTGGAGAGAAGCTCCCTGAACAGAAAGCCCTAGTTTTCCAATTTCTTTTGTAAAAATTCTTGTTACTGTTTCTGTGATATCTCTGAATTTACTGCTCCTATATTTTTGAAATTTCACATTGAGGTAACCTTGCATGTCCCTGATCCAACACCATAGGTTTCATTAGAATTCGTTTTACCAATTGGGACTTGTGATCCTTTTCCCAAGGTGACCTGTTAGAGGGTTGTTCAAAATAGTGCAGTTGTACGGACTTCCACGTGTCACTATTTCATCTTCTGAGTAGAAACTTCAGACCATAGAAAGTAAAGTCTATTCCCTTTCTGGAACATCTTTAGGAATTCCATTTGGACCTCTGTAGCCCAAGCTATAGCAATTCTCCCTAGGTGTCCTATTTAGGGATGAATTCTAGAAGAGGATGGAACCCTAACTTGGAGGGATGATATCTCCCTGAATATAGAGAATATGAGGTAGAATGTTGGACACAGTGTTCATCAGGATTTTAGCTTCATCCCTTGCAATTTTCAGCTCCTGAGCCTTTGCCAATATCGATATATAGCGAATGTACCAAAACATAGCATTTTTAGTACTTAGGGTTTTTCTAGCTCGTGGTCAAACTAGAGTTTGACTTTCCCGGAGTATCACCCAACCAAATTTATTGATCCAGATCTCTAAAATTCGATTTTGATGAGGAGAAAAATCCTATTCCAAGCTCACTAAAAATTCCTCTTCTGTAGAAAGCCCTAATTTCTGCATCGAAAACTGAAAATGCTCAGAATCGAATTCCGCTTCGACAAAAAGATGAGCCCTTTAATGGACAGTCATCCTAGCATTCTTTTGTTGATGGATTGTGGAGAGAGACCCAAAAATTAAGAATCCCTGGCTTCTACAGCTGCACAATATCTTCTTCTTAGGTTAGCTCTAATACCATATTAGATTTGTATCATTCAAGCTACCATTATGATCTTAGCATCTTTAACTGAGAAAATAACATCTACAGCAATAAAACACAAGCACAACACAAGAGACAAGAGACAAATATTTTTCCTCAAGGAAAACATAAAGGAGAAAACACCGCAACTTCCTCAGAGATAGAATCAGCACCAAAGGTAAAACCAAAAAACAGTAAGATGATATCCCGACAACAGTAGTCTCTCTCTCTCTCACTGAGAGAGCTTTTCCTCTCTCACTCATGTGCCACCAATGAGTGAGTGTGTGTGTATGAGTATGATAAATAGAGAGGCTCTCACTCTCTACCTATATTCTTCCATTCACTTGGAACCCACTCCAACATGTCGGCCTCACTTAACAATTACTTACTAGAGCCGATATCTCTAGGAGTGTCTAATAACCCTAGTGCCCCACCACTTGTGGGGACTTTGCCTCCTCTCACCAATAGGAGGGTAACACAATGGTGGGGACTATTGCCTCAACTTACAATGAATCACCTAGGGTCGAATTCACTATGATAGTCTAATAAACCAAGGGCCCCACAACTATGGGGAATTTAAGCCTTGACCAATAGGAGGGTTACCCACAATGACTTGACATGAGTTTCTCATTATAGAAACTTCCCAGAATAAACATCAGGGTATGACATGACTCAAATACATTAAAATACATCCTGGAATAAACATTGGGTTACAATACATAAGAAATATGGATGAATACATCCGAAGTTACAATTACATCAACACAGGTACCTCAGAATATTATTTGCAACAATCAGGCGAACATGTCTCGGATCCATCAGGAACTGGCTCAATGTGTTCACGGCAAAGAAAATATCTGGTATCGTATTCATCAGGTACATCAAGGACCCAATCATCTGGTGATACATCGTAGCATCAATTGACTCTGATGAAGCATCACTCAATAGATTCAAGTTCAATTCCATAGGTGTGGTCATGGCCTTGCAGTCCATCATCCCAAACCACTTCAGGATCTCTACTACATACTTCCCTTTCCCCAGGGAGATTCCATATGCATTCTATCACACCTCCATGCCTATAAAGTAGTGCATCATACCCCAAGTCCTTCATCTCGAACTTGGAAACAAGCTTCCTCTTCCTATCAGAAATCAACCCATCCTCACCTATTACAAACAGGTCATCTACATATAGTAGGAGTATCGTTGGGTTCCCTTCTTCAACCTTGTAGTAAATATTGGAATCCACTTTACTCTTGGTAAATCCAAAACTAGTCAGGAAGCTATCAATCATTTCATACCATGTCCTGGGTGCCTATTTCAAACAGTACAGGGATTTCTTCAATTTACACACAGGAGTTTCCCTATCATGTGTCTCAAAACTGAGTGGTTTCTCCACATACACTTCCTCTTACATTACACCATTCAAGAAAGTAGTCTTGAAATACATCTGGTGTATCTTCCATTTCATTACTGTAGCCAAAGCAAGTACTGATTTGATGGAAGTGTATCTGGATACAGGTGCAAAAGTTTCTTCATAATATATTCCTTCTTTCTAGGAGAAGCCATGAGCCACAAATCTTGCTTTATATTCCTCTATGCTGCCATCTACGGCATTATTGATCTTGAAGATCCACTTGGAAGTCACAACAGACATCCCCTCTGGTCTTGGGACAACATCCTAGACATCATTCTTCATGATCGACTGGTACTCCTCGATCATAGCATCCTTCCATTATTTCTTCTCTATCGCTTCTTCATAGTTGGAAGGTTATTTATCAATGATGTCACATAATAGAGCTACATATCGGGAGTAGGACCTAGTTCTTTTGCTCTCTCTGTGCATTTCTTCCGGAGCCCCATAACTTTCTACACCTTGGATAGCCTCTCGTACCCATGCAAGTTTCCTCTTCTGAGGAATCTTCTCTTGGGGTGGATCTACAGGTTCCTGGGGTTCTTCTATTTCTCAATATTCTTCTTGATTTGCATCATTCATAGTTGTATATTGAATCCTTGGTAATTATGTTTCTTCAGGGTCTTCAATAGGTCTCTTTCTGGATTTGATGTAAGCTGAGTCTTCGTTAAATGTTACGTCTCTGCTGATGTCGATCTTCTTGAATCCTGGGAAATATATTATGTAAGCCTTCGAGCTTTCACTATATCCCACAAATATACCCTTATTTCCTAGAGGATCTAACTTTGTCCTCTTTTCTTTTGGAATGTGTATGTACACTAGACAACCAAATATTCTGAGATGACCGACTTCTAGTTTCTTTCCAGAGAAGACTTCTTCAGGTGGCTTGTTCTCAAGTCACAACAGGATTTGAACCCAAAATCCGACGACATCCGACATATCGTACGGATGTGTCGGATAGTAATGATGAAAAGTACTCAGCCTTTTAAATTATTTTAGCGTCGTCGAATTTCTGACACTAGGGCGTAGGATTTTTGACACTAGGGATATTCCTACACTAGGGTTATTTTGACACTAGGGAGTAGGATTTTCGACAGTTGGGCATAGGATATCCTACACTCGGGCGTAGGATTTCTGACACTAGGGCGTAGGATTTCTGACACTATGGCTATCCTGACACTAGGGCTATGTCGTCGAATTTCCAACATGCGGGCCAAAAAAATAATAATACTAACAAAACCACAACCATCCGAACACAATATTTCTTCGCGAAACAAAGAACCCAATCAATAATTTCACGGCGAAGCCAACACAATATACCTCCACATCCGGAGGTCACGCAGAGGAGGATTTTCGGAGGTCATGCAGAGAAGGCATCCGGAGGTCACGCAGAGGAGGTCATTTGAGGTGCTGCCGGAGGTCAAGTGAGCTTACGCAGAGGAGCAGGGATAGCCCCATATTTATTAACAAAATCATGTTTCTCATCCGTTTTTCCCTTTAGTAGTTCTGCATAGAAATGGCATTCATCCTCGATTTTTTCTCAGGAATCTCTAATTCGCCTCCCGATTTCCATGAAAATTGGGGAAAATGTGGCATTCGACCCCCAATTTCCATGAGATTTATGTATGCTATGGAATTCTCCCTCAATTTCCATGAGATTGATGCATTAACCGTCATGCATCCCCGATTTCGACAATATTTATGAACGGTGGCATCTATCACGAATGACTTATTATTTCAACACAAGCACTGACGATTTTGATGTTTGCAGATACTTAAAGGCTGAGACTCGAGGTTCAAGATTAGGGAATTTACACACTAGATCAACATTGGAATTTTCTCCCTATCTCAGCGCTCCCTAAAGACAATGCCTGTAGTGGGTACACCATACAAAGGTATGTTATTTTATTTCTCATTTGAAAACATTTTATTCACCCAAACTGTAATAGGGTTTATGTTGGTTTCTCTTTGAGCAAGTTTTACAATTGTCGGAAGGAAAAAAATTTCTTCGGTAGTGTTGTGTGCAAGTATAATGGAATATCATACTCCTCCTCATCCTTCTCCTCTAGCTCAAATAATTTTGAAAAAAGTTCTTTTTGTCTTATTGTATGCAAGTTTCCATAAGGAGCATCCAAAGCTAGATCAAATAGCATGGACATCATACAAATCCTTGGAAAAAATAAGAAAACGGCTATTTATCTTTTCTACCTTCTACTTTCTCTTGCATGTAATTTATAAGAGAAATTCCCCTTCCCCCCAAAATTGCATTGTTGTGAATTAACCACAAATGGAAAAATGCACCATGATATTAAAGGATCAACGAAACAAATTCTAGTGTTTAGAGTGCATGAACTTGTAAACATATTCATGGAGAGAGGCTTGTGGTCTCTTGTAGTTTCTTGGTAGGCAGTTTCAGAGAGTGATCAAGAAGGCCTTGGAGGTGATTGGTATATATTAGGCCTCTTTCCACTTTTGTACTCTCCTCATAATGACATAGCTGAAACTATCCATCGTGCATTAGAATTTTAAGTAGAAATAGTTGTAAGGTTGGTTAGATAAGATGAACTTACCATTTCCAAGGAGATAGGAATGTTCCCTAGACACATGTACCCTTCCACTACATTGTTTGAGAGTCACAACCATGACAGTGGTATGCCAGACATGGTGGATTCAGAGTTGATAGATCATGCCAATGGCTTTGTTGGCATGTTTGTAGAGGACAAATATGTATTCATACAACATGCTTAAAAGATGAAGCATATAGGGATTCATCCTTTGTTGGCGAGGGAAATTTATAATATGCCTAAGGAACTTGTAGTGGAAATAGGTATTTTCCTTGATAACAATTCATGGCAATGGCTACTCACCAGTATCAAGCCAATGCTTAATCAAGGAAAACAACAGTAGTTCTACACTCAAAATTTCAATATTTGTTATAATCATTGAGACACAATAGCCATGAGACATTATAACCCATGTCAAAAATGAAAAAAAACCCTTGAACTCTAATCCTATTGATGGCTCTCATGTTGGATTTTCTCAACGGTTGTGGTGGCTTGAAATAACCCGGGGGATGTCTTCTTGAGAGGTTGTGGTACCTAATTTTATGAAATGTATTTGAAGATATGTGCATAAACACTCTAAAAGCAAATTTTGTTGAAAATTATTCAGTGATTATTTACCTTCAATCTAGTTAAGTGCACCTTTGTAACCTTTTTGGTATATTTCTTTCATTGATTACTCTAATAATGTTGGTCATTTCACAGTTCAACCCTATAAGAGATGAGACGAGTCATAAGACACTTTATTTAAGAATCCCTTTATCTTGACATAGTCAAACGGATCTGGCATTTTCATGATAGACATAATCTCTTTCGCCTTATATTTCATCTAAGAATCAAGTTCAAGATATGAAGTAGCAAGTTGTTGTCAATAGTACAAAAGTTGTCTACTTTGTTATATCATAGTGGAGAGAGCATGCATATAGCAAGTAGATGAAGACCAATAAGTGACCATACTGTCAACTACAAAGTACAAGATGTCAATTTCTATAACAAATGGTCTTACATTAAATTTGTAATTAATTTCATGATTGAATTAAAATTAAATCTATACTTTATTAGTATCTTCAAGTGACCAAAAGAAGTTGATGGGACTAAAATACAAATGAACATGTAAGGTACAACCAATCAGGGATTTATCACTGTTTCAGTCAAGAGAAATATATTTGAGCTGCATATATTTATAAAATAAAAAAAGAAAAGAGCAAGGAATAGAGAGGTGAGATAAACTAATATTAGTATAGCGTAAGAAATAGAAAATGAAGTCTACTTTTGACATGCTCTTTCTAAAGCCCATAAATGCACACTTAACTCTAGGTCAAATATAGATGCTCCAATTTGCAGCAGTGAACTGTGGTCAATTCGGATGCTCTAAATCTCTTGCTATCTCAGCCAAATTTATGAAGTCAGCCTTATCTCTATTTGTGTTGGCATCATTGGCTTGTAAAGAGACAGTCCGAGACAAATTCAGAGCTAACTGAGGCTAATTTATGACTGGGTTTGAGTAGTGTTTATGGATGTATTTGACTGATCCTTTAGCAGAATTTGACTGTGCATAAAGGTTGATTGTTCAACAGTGTGTTGACTGAATTGGACTGACCCCAAAGTGCAGATTTGTCAAAGTTTGTAAAGCAGATTGATTGTGTGTCTTAGATTGAGTTTTGAACATGTGTTAATTAAGTTTATGAGCTAAGATTGAGTTGGTTTGAGTAAGTCTACAGAGCAGATTTGATTGAGAATCTATGAGCATAAGTTGGCTGATATTATAGCATACTGTTAAGGCTTTTGTTGATTATTTTCTCTAATTCGTAATTTGATATATTTCTGGCTGATGTAAAATTGCCGCATGCATGATATTTGAGAGTAATTGTTGGGCTGGTGATGGGCCACCAGTTAATGCGAGGATACTGAGGAGGAGACACTATAGATCCTAGTTGAAATTCTGAAGTTGATGCAAAAATGGTTCACGGTCAAGGAAGAATGGCCAGAAAAGACAAAAAGAGGAGTAATGGTGGTGGAGTGAAGAAATATCACCTTTTCTCTCCAAATTGATTTCTTAAACTAATTGGATTGGCTTATTGAAGAGACCCCATCCGCTAACCAATGAATGAAATATTTAATATCAATTTTAAACTTGTGTTTGGATATGCATTAGAAATTTAGAATAGGTAACATTATGGACAATGATAGAAGGTTTTTATTTGGTGTAATGACAGCTGTGTTTTGAGGCTCCTATTCTTCTATTGACAATATTTTGTAGATGTTGATGTTATGGATGTAGTTGTGACCAGTTTTTTTTATCTTCATGGCACTTGCATTATTTGCGATTAATGATATTGATTACAATGTAACAACCTCTTATCGAAACATGCTTCATGTATTATTTTGATGAAATATTTTGAAAATGAAGAAGCCAGCCAATCAAGTGAATGTTTTTTATTGATTCTTCTTTGTGGAGATCCCAAGGGGTTAGTGTTGTACAGGAATAAACACCTTATAACCGAAGGTCTGGGGTTGCCAACATACTCATAAAACTTGCAGGAAATCAACTTTAGAGTACAGAAAGGAAACAAGAGGATAGTATAGACTCACTCGATCCACGACGGTTGATCCTAGCTTTGTCGTCTTCCGCTCTGCTTCTCCTCCAAATCCTTCAGGGATGTTTCTCCTTCACATGTAAACAACAAATCCTCCAATTGCAAGCTTATACATGTATATAGAACAGGTTAGATAAATCATATATAGAGTGCTTAATCATAAATATTCATCAAACCACGATACATGAAAGACATTCAAAACACATTTGGAAGAAGGATTCTCTTTATTAACAATAGTGAATGAGTTAAGATTACAACCCAACGCCTGAGACAAGGACTCCTCTGCAACCAAAGCATTACGAGTTCCACTGCTCCAAAGACTTCTGAATAGACACCACCAGCATAAAATTGCTCTCCAAGTATGATTGATTAATACCCTCCCCAAGGTCTTTATTTATACTTAGTGAAATAAGGCAGTTTCGAGGGTTGAGGAGGTTGAGACAGTTAAGATGGTTCTAGTTAAGGGCTTAACAAATCTCAAATAATCACTATTTATTATTTTTAATGTCAAAGGAAAATGTACACGGGTATTGATACTGGAAACCCGCATATGACAAGCGAGTTTCTCTAAGGGAATCCCGCATACAGATCTATACGCAGGTTGCAATTGCAAAGACTCATGTACAGTACTGGACATGATGTAGAAAAAGTTGTGTATGTACGCGGGTTGCATATAGGCAAAGGCGTGTACAGCAATTGACATATTCAAAGGTAAAAATGGCAAACTGGATGGATAATGAATGTAGTTCATAACATGCCCATCTATAGTGTTTTAGGCAACCTTCAATCCATAAGTGTCCTTTTGTGTGCCAACATATGGAATGTCGGTGCTCGGATGGAGAAGTGCCATTTGGGTAGATAACAGATGCCCCCTAATGTGTGAGGTCAGAGGGAAGCGATGGCCAAAATACATTATAATCTTTATCTTTGGAGAACTCAGAAATCCAATGGAGCAAAGGTAGTACCTGAAACAAATACATAATAATGTCATATAGAAAATCATATCTGAGGATGCTATGTTCAATATACTGGAACACTAGCTCCTTTACAATATTTGAGTACATCATATGATACGGGTATTAGACCACGTATATTACAAAGGTGGATCGAAGCCACTATATACAATAATGATGAGTCTTCAAAGATCTGGAAACTGTGTACATAAATGGAACATAATCTTGCGCAACTTAGTCCATATGTGAGGAACTAAGGTCTTCATAAACAATCCTAAAGAACCAGTACAATCCAAGCCATGTGAATAAATGTAGGTTGAAGTCGAACATGGAAAGGATTCAACAGTTTGTCAACCAATAGGTGATAATCAACAACTGAAGTAAAGGAATTCACCAATGAGGAAAGTGAATCCTGAGGTACGATCGTCAAAACTCTAGGTATTCGTCATCAGGAAGTACTGAAACGAAACCATGCTATGATAAGGAAGGAAATAGATCCTCCAACGGATCACAAGAGTGACTAGGAACTGGGAAAAAGAAAGGAGACATAATAGATAACAGATATAACAATGATGGGATCAGGATAAAGATCAAACATTGGATTGAGTCCTTGAACAGTGAGCATGACACAGAGATGACCCAAGGCAGCTTTTAACTCATAGATAGAACAACTAGACTTATCTGTCATGTAGGAGACATGATCAAATTCCCGAGGTCTAACAGACAAGAGGAGGAGTAGTAAACTCAAAGTAATAGCTGAACTGAAAGTGAACACTGAGACATGGGTATCGAAAAAAATAGAGAGTGCTATGTTCAAGGAGGACATGTTGCCACTACTGAAAACAAGAGAAAACTTCTTCCTTACCTTCCCTGTTAAATTTTAACAAGTCTAGGAAAGTCAACTTGGATCCCTCTTCATTTTTTAACAAGCTTGAAGAGAAGGGAAAATAATGCTTGATAGTGTCACTGATTCATGGATTTAATGAGCCCGAACTAGTACATGCTTAGCTGGTGTTTTCACATTTAGAGCGTCTGAAAACTCCAAAGAAGACTCCAGGGGGGTCCTTTTTCATCCAGTTTAGTCTCCTGAGGCCGAAAAAGTATAAAACATACCACATAAAAACTCTCTTAACTTCCATAGAAGAAAAGGTGAACCTTTTTCGTACTTAGTCAGGGAGGTCCGAAAAAGGTTAAATTACCACCTACCCAACGCTCCTTCCAGAATAGCATTAATAGCTTGAGTTTTACGAGTGTGAAGGAAAGCAAGATCACTTGGAAAGATCCATTTGATTACAAGAAATGGGGCTTACAACAATAAAATCGTTTCTTTGTTCTTAAGTGTTTAACGAGCATGACAAAGACACAAAGTACACTTGGAATATTTTTCATGTTTAGGTCCAGAGCACAAAAAAGAGAAAACTAAGCTCATACCGGGAGTTCCTTTTTTGTAAATTTAGTCCCTCGGGTTTGGAAAAGTGATAAACCTATGCCTGAGAAAACTCTTCTCAATTCAAAATAGAAAAGAGAGGGATCCTTTCTCGTATTATTCTGCATGGTCCGAGAAAGATATAACCTACCACCGATGCAGATGCCCATTCACATATTCTTAACGAGCTTGAATGGACAAGCTAACTCGGCAGTCAAGTCTATTTTAAAGGAGTTAGACCTGGGCCTAAAGAAACTCCATAAGGGCAGGGAGTCTAATAAAGGGATAGCTTGTAAAAGAGGTTCAAAAAGAAGCTCTATTTGGCGTGAAAAATAGCTAAAAGGATACCCCTGTACCTAAAACAACTGTGGCATGAGTATCAAAAGAAAACATAGGTTTAAAAGAGGATACTCATGAAAAAAGGGTCCTATCCACAGAAGAACAATGGTAAAAATAGGGAACTAATGGTTTATAATACCATAGTCCGTGGAAAAATGTTGATTGCTAAGGTTAATGTGGATTGAGTATAGATGCAAAAAATGTATGGGAAATGTCAAAACCACCCTATGGGAGCAAAAACACTTAATAATTATGAAAAACCTGTTTCAAGGCAAAAAGAAATATGGTATTAGTTGAATAGATTTCAAACTATAGGAAAAAACCCACTTTGAGAAATAAAATTTCCATAAATAGTTCAAAATCAAAACAAAACTCACCATTTTGAAATTTAGCGATAAGAAGCAAGTTTTTACTTCTACCTTCATTCGATCATTGTGGACAATCTAGTGGACGAAATCAAATTCCGCAAGTTGCAGGTAATCCTACACCCCGACCTCTTCAATTTGATCCTAGCAATTATTAATTTTGAGTCCCAATTTCATTGTTAAAAGCATCCCAAAGCATGTCACGGTGCGTACGCGGGTTCATAGTGTAAACACTCACGTACACGCATTATGTACGTGGGTTTCCTTTAGAGATAGTCGCGTACAGTACGCAACATGTCTAACTAGACAGTCACGTGTACTGTGTGAAGGATAAAAGGCTAATTATAGGCAAAAAAAATTGAAATTTTATATGAAATTGATTAATCATATTACTTGTTTTGCTAGGTGTGAAGATGGTGTTGGAATGGAGGGAACGGGAACATGAAACTATGGACCAAGAAGCATTCCAAAGTGCACCCACCATACATGCTTTGCGAACGAGTGGGTTATTAAAGTTCTTTTGCACATCACCCATGCAAGCCAATGTCCGTCTATTGGAGTTCATGATAAACTATTGGGATCATGATTTGGGGATGTTTGACCTACAGGGTGAGACTTTGGAAATTACTTCCAAGGACATATATTTCATTACCGGTCTGTCACGACGAGGAGCACCGATCAACTTAGAGGGCACCAGCAGGGGCGGTGATCCTTTAAGTGTCCAAAACTACATTGATGTGTTTTGCACACCAGGTACCCAGAAGAGAGGGAGTTGTGTCCCTATTGCACATATCCGTGATTTCACACTACAGGTAATGACGAGCACCATCGTGAGGATTGTAGGATCCTCTTCATTACATTTAGCTACACAAAACCAAATGAGGTTGGCGGTGGATTGTATGCATGGTGCCCTCTATGATTGGTGTTCAGGAGTTGTCCCGATTATGAAAAGACAACTCTCTGATTGCAAGAGAGGAAGGCGAAAGAACTTTGGGTATTCTAGCATATTGGTTGCCTTCTTTGAGAGAGAGTACCAAGGTTGAGCCCCTCCATACCTCTACCAGTTCGATCTCCACATCATCCAAGGCTGAGCAAATGGGGAGACATCTTCCTCCGTCAAGGAGGAGGAGAAACAGTGCAGAGTGTATACGATGATGACTTCTATATCTGGTGGGAATGATAGCTACGGGCACTAGAATAGTTTCCATATTCCGGCATGGATTTTTGAGGTGATCCAGACCTTGTCCTCCCTCCAGGAGGAGCATGGGGAGAGCTAGGTAAAAAAATTTAATTTTTAACATTTTTAAAATTTTTATGAATTTTAAAATGATAGATATATACATATGTGTACAAGTCTTAATCCTATAAACATGTCAAAATGCACGCATCCACGCATCCACGCATGTTTGTTCATTCTGTCATAGGCGAAGACCCAGGGCTTATTAGGGTTCTAGAGGGAAATTTGGCCAGACTTACCCAAATAGTTTCCACCTTACGGATAGAGCATATCGTGGCCGTCATGCAGGAGTTTTTGGTTGGAGTTCCACCAGTCTAGTTACGCCTTTTGAGGCGAGTGGCTAGAGCGGTTCTTGTATACATAGATGCTGTGGAGGTTGTCGAAGCTGAGGAGACTGAGGAAGCCAGAGTATAGAGAGACCATGGAGACCAAGGTGGTCCAAGTGACCAGGGTGGTCCTGCTTAGATCTAGGACATTTTGATGGATTGTGATCCAAATTTTTGTATATTTTTGTATATTATATAGTTATGACTGGATCTGAGGATCAGACTCGACCTATCTATGGACAGATACTTATATATATATATATATTGTTGTCGGTTTATTTACAAGTGTTTTTTATGTGCATGCTGTATATTTTATGAAATGTGTGTTAGATGCCAATCTAAAATGTAATTAGCATATGCATCAGTCAATGAATTCTGACTTCTTGGAATGTGATTGAATATAATAACTTAAAATTTTCTTTCCAATAACCTAATTTGCATGAACTAACATAATAGGATAGGATTTCGCACCTGATAAGCTCGATTGAGCTGGGAGACCACCAGTTGAGAGTCGAGACGAACCTCAAGCTGGGTGATACCACATGACAAATCATCCCATAGAAGCTCAATTACAGCCCTATACTCAGCAACATTATTAGAAGCAGGACCTAAGCAAGCGCCTCCTGCAGAAAATAGTTGTCCTAAGGGAGAGTAAATGACCCACGCTGTTGAGGCTAGATTACAAGTGTGGTGACTGGCACCATTGGTGAACCCTATATACCTCTCAGAAGACATCTGCAACAACCAGTAGATGGTATAAAAAACAAAAGAGACAACTTAATGTACATAAAAATACATCCAAGAAAAATACAAGAAAAAGTGCTAAGCCTAAGCATAGTACTTCTTCAGGTAGAGCCCATTTCTAAGCTCAGGCAGCTTGTTCCCATCAAAATCAATTAACTCATATGTGCCCTTCTTTAAGACTTTCGACATGACATAAGGTCCTAACCACATGGCCTTGAATTTCCCTGCCCCCAGGGGCTCTTTTTCTTGGTCCCAAAGCAAGACAAGTTCCCCCTCAGAGAAAATTTGAGGTTAGACCGATTTATCATATTGAGTTTTGACCCTATTATTATGAGCTTGATTAGCATTCAGTGCATCTCTACGTTTTTCATCAAGGTGCTCTAAATGTACCAGACGTTCCTCAAGCTCTATCGTATCAGGTAACACATGAATAGCTATTTTTAGAGACGGGATTTCACACTCAATCGGGGTAACTACTTCCACTCCATGAACGAGTTGGAAGGGGGAGAAACCCGTAGCAATTTTTACATTAATTCGGTAGGCCCAAAGAGCAGGATATAGCATGATGTGCCAATTAGAATGGGCTGCATCAATTGTACATTTAAGGATAGTTTTTAAAGTCTTGCTTACAGCCTCAACCTGACTGTTTGCTTGCGGATAGTACGAAGATGAATGTTCTTGTCTGAACCCGAGCATAATGGTCAGTTCCGTCATCATGCCATTTTTAAAATGACTTCCATGGCCAGTGACAATCACTTTGGGTATACCAAACCGTGCTATAATCTGATTGAATATGAAGAAAGCTGTTGTTTCCCCGTCGGCTTTAAAAGTAGGCATTGCCTCTGCCCATTTCGTAAAATAGTCAACAGCGACAATGATATATTTATGCCCCCCAACCAAATTTGGGTTGCATGTCACATAATCAATCCCCCATTTCATGAAGGGGCCTACCGAGACAACGGGAAACAACAAAGCGGGATGTGACCACATTTTCCTAGTGTAAATCTGATAAGGATGACAATGCTTCACTGCTTCCACACAATCTTTGAAGATCATGGGCCAGAAATAACCAGCACATAGTATCTTCTTGGCCATTGCTAACCCAGAAAAATGACCCCCACACGCTCCACTATGGGAATCATTTAGTACAATATCCCCTTCCTCATGGGTAAGGCATCGACGCAAAATGGAATCTACCCCTCTTCGATATAATGTATCTCCTATGATGAGGTAGTTCTTAGCATGAAGGTGTAATTTACGTTGTTCCTCCCATGAGGAAGCTGCAAGATACTTCAAAGTCTGGAGATATATAATAATATCTCTATACCAAGGATCAGAGGTGGATATCAAGAAGATGTGCTCATCTGGGAATGAGTCATCTTCAACAGCTACATTTTCTTCAGTAGAAAATTCTACTATAAGCTCAACAAAAACTAAGGACTTCTTAGACTTAGCGGACTGAAAATCTAAGTCAAACTCTTGGAGAATGACTATCCATTTGTTGAATTTTCCCCCAACAATCCATCGGGACAAAACATATTGAAACGGATTCACATCCGCCACTACTGTTGTGGTCCTTAGTAAAATGTAGTGACGTAACCTCTGAACAGCATAAACAGTTTTTAAGGCTAATTTCTCAATGTGGGAGTACCTAAGTTCAGGTCTGGCCAAAGCACGGTTAAGATAATAAACGACATGCTCTATGAGCTTATTGTCCTCCTGGACTAGCACTACCCCAATGGTCGACTCGGACGCAGCCAGATATAATATAAAATCCCTAGAATAATCTGGCGGACGCAATAAGGGTGCCTACAACAAAGCTTTTTTCAATGCCTTGAAATCAAGTTGTGTGGTTTCATCCCATACAAATGGGGTGTCCTATTTGAGCAGGCGCATGAAACCCTTAGTAATATTGGCATAGTTAACAATAAAACATCGAAGAAAATTAGACTTCTCTTGCAGGCTTTGAAGTTGCCTGATAGAACGAGGAGGAGGCAGATTTACAATGGCCTCAACTTTTAATGGATCCACCTGGATGCCTCTATTATAGACAATGAACCTGAGCAATCTTCCTAACTCGACACAGAATATGCACTTGTGGGGATTCAAGCAGATTTTATAATGTCTGCATCTCTGAAATATCAATCGTAAGTGATCTGGATGTTGAATCCTCTTACGAGAATGTGCAGGCAGATCATCAAGGTATGGTTTGACAATGGCTTTAATATCATGGAAGGCAAAGTACATAGCCCGTTGAAAGGTTGCCCCAACATTTTTCAATCCAAAGGGAATTTTCTTGTACGCGAAGGTACCCCAAGGACAAATGAAAGAAGTTTTATGTTGATCTTTCGGTTTTATTTGAATTTGATTGTATCCGGAGAAACCATCCATAAATGAGAACACCTCACTTCCCACACAAGCATCTATAATTTGGTCTATAAATTGCGTGGAATAGTTGTCCTTAGGACAGGCTTTATTCAGATCTCTAAAGTCAGTACATACATGGATAGTCCCTTGCTTCTTATCAACAGGAACAGGGTTGGATACGCATTCTGTCAAAGCTATGGGATAGATAAAACCAGCCTTCAACAGCTTTTCAACTTCAACCTTCACAGCCGCCGCTTTGCGCAAGTTAACAGGTCTTAACTTTTGTCGAACCGGTTTGGCATCAGGATATGTTTGGATTTCGTGTTCAACAATCGATGGATCTATGCCTGTCATCTCCTCATATGACCAGGCAAAGACATCATGGAATTCCTTAAACAAGGCAGTATAGATAACAATCTCTTCAAGAGAGCAGTTTGCACCTATGTATATGTTTTCCATGACATCAGGGTTTACAGAGATGTTAATAGGTATAGTGGCGGAAATATTTTCCATATTCCCCTCGGCAAACATTCCTTCCCTGGGTAAGGGATTGATGGGTGTATCAACATATTCTGACAGACTCAAACAAAACTCTTGATTTTCTATTCTGCTTAGTTCTGGAAGAAAATAGGATCGATGGTGAAGATCCTCACAAATCTTACCACGTCCACTCATGGCTTCCAAGATGGCTTCATCAGAAGGTAAAACCATGTCTAAACAATCTATAGAGTGCAAAGAGTTTTCCTCCCATGCGAGCAAATAGACTTCTTCCAGATCCTCCGAGACTGTGAGAGGATCCGGAATCGGATCAACAGTGGTTTGAGTGATAGCTTGGTAAGCTACTTCCACTGTCGATAAGGGCACCTCTGGTTCATGGGGGGGAGGGAGAACCCAAGGATCAGTCCTATCAACAACCATGGCTATGGACCTCCCCACACTATTAGAACCAATATAATTAACTGGGGCTGGAAGATCAAATGTGCCCACCAGTGATGTGTACATTCTATCCCCCAAGCTCTGTGCAGCAGGTTTGACCTTATCAACCAATGGCACAGTGGACTCATTAAACTCTAAACGGCCTTTACAAGTAAAATCAAGTTGGTCAATAGTAACCAACTTGCCCTCATGTGGAAAAACCACTACACGAAAGACGGCCGACGCAATATTGGATATCGCATAAGTCCAGTTTCTTCCCAGAAGCAGATTATAGTCCAAGGGTGCATCAATTACTTCTACTTCAACAGACACTGCTTTCCCTACTAGCTTAATTTCAAAATCCGGAAGGATACCATGCGGACGGAAGGACCTTCCATCGAAAGTAGTAAGTAGAGTGTTTGACGGGACCAGCTCTAGGGATCCGAGAGCTTTCCAACAGGTCAAGGACATAACGCATGTAGAAGCACCCTCATCAACAACTGCCCTTCCAATTGTCTTTCCACCATAGATGGCATCTATTGATAAGGCTACATGGTAAGGTAGGAAAATTTTAACATCAGACAAATGAAATTTCACCATGAGACTGGATGAGTCCATGCTGCCTAAAGCTACTAAGAGGGAATCCCGCTGGGCAAGACAACTCTGTAACACCTCTAAAGCTGACATTGCACACGGGGTTTGGGCTAGATATTCAACCACGGAGTAGTTTGAAGTAGCCCTAGCATTAGGGTTATGCAAGGTCTTCTTGAAGACACCTTTCGGTATTTTCAACATAGTTTCAATAGGTTTCTCTATTGTGAGAGGGTTAGAAGTTTCACCTACAACTTTACCCTTCTCAGAAGTCTCTTTCTCATAATTTGTATTCCTTGTCTGTAACAAAGTCGAAGATCGAACCATGTTGATATAGTTTGGGTCAGGGGCAGTTTGTGTACCCCCTGCTGCATTAGAAGTTGAAGCAGAGTTCTGTCCTTGGGGAAAAGGATCCTTCAGGACAACCGGTTTTTGAGCTTTAAGCAGCTTCTGGGCTTGTTCCATAAGGGGACAAAAGTGAGTAAGGTGGTCCTCGTGGCACAACTTACACGGGAAATTAACCTTCTTCTTTTATTTCTTGCCCCCATCAACACTATTCACGGGCTTTTGCTTGTTTTGGTTTCCCTCTCCTTTCTTTCCTCTCTTTTTCTTCCCACCGGGCTGCTGATTTCTCTTTTGAGAGGTCTGTGAAAAAAAATTTGCACTCTGGGGGGAGGGGGCATCCTTTGCTGCCTCCGCCGTAGACTGCTTCATGGACAACTAATGAAGTTGCTTAGCCAAAGATTCTATGGTGGGAGATTTTACGGACCCAACCACACCATCGGCATGGGGTCCAAGCTTAGGCTTCTCCACATCATGGGTAGGCCTCGGTGCCTCAGGGATAATCTCATACAAGATACCAGATTATGAATAAATCAAATCCAATTGCTGGGCCCTGAGAATGGCTTCTTCTTCATTCATCACTCCTGAGGTGGATATGTCCTTAGATATGTAGGGCAACAGGGATTTAGGCAACCACTCTAGTAGGAACTCAAGAGGGATGGTGGCTTTTATAAGGCTCTTTCGCCTCCTCCACTCTTGGATGTGATCCAAGATGTGGGTAGCCTTGTTCTATCTAAAGGTAGATAACAAGTCCGTTCCGAAATCATATCGGACCGAAAGCTGAAAGTGGCTAAGAAATTCACTAGCCAAGTCCCAAAAACTACTGAAAGCAGCAGAAGGTAATTCAATATACCATTTTGCCGCGGTATTTGTTAAGGTTATCTATAACAGCATCAACCTAACTGAATCTTCATTCAGTGAATTTGAAGAACACCATAAATTAAATGTGGTGGCATGAGCCCCAGGATCTTCACAAACTTTTCCCTCGAATTTAGTGATGCCCGATGGAAATTTGGTGGGAAGAGGTGGCCACAAGGGGTCATGCCTCACCGGGTCATTCATCAACTTTGACAAATCTGGCAAGTTTAACGTTTCCAGGAACGAAATATTGGGTCGAAATGGGGCACTAAAAGTGCCAGCCTGGGGATTAGAGGGACCTGCCCCTGAATGCCCATAGGTAAAGGTGGGGTTACCCCCTGCCACCGGTTGCGAAGTGGGTAGATTACTCTAAAATGGATTCCATCCGTAAGCCACAGGGTTGTGAGTGGGAGGTGCAGTCTAAGAAGTTCGGGCTGTCCCAATCAAAACTGGGGTCTAAAAGACAGGAGCCGGTATCCCTCCACTAAATAACGAAAAGGGAGAGCTCGTAAACGGGGCCAAAATCGTAGTTTTAAAAATTTTCCCATAAGAGGTATTGTTTCCAAACTGCACTCCTACATAAGAAGGTGATGGACCTACGTATGGAGTGGATGGGGGAATGTGCCCCCCATTCCAAGTAAATGCTTGGACGAAAGCCAAGGATCCTACTGGACCACTCTGGGTAGTGTATGGAAAGGAAGAAGGAACAGTAGGTATACTAGGGATCCCAGTAACCATATCACCAGAAGTACCTGCTAAGTTTGAGTGAACCGATGGTTGGACCACCCGGCTCGCTGGAGTCAAAGGCGTAGAAGGTATACTAGATCTAGGGGCACTTACCGGGGGAGGTAGCACCCCTTCAGTCGAAAGGGCTGAGGTGAACACAAAAGAACTTTCTCCTGAAGAAGACATAATCCTACCCACAGGGACACCTAAAACAGGTGAATCAAAAGGTCTAACCTGAACGATCACAGGATCGTTTAAATTAGTCAAGGGTGTGTTAAAATTCCTTGCAAACTCGTCAGTCTGCAAGTATTCTATCTCAACTATATCAAGATTAAGACAGTTAGCTATAAGTGATGGTTCACTTGGAACTTCACTTACTCCTACTGGTTCAAATGAACCATCTGTGTCCAATCTCTGCCTTTGGGGTGGAGGTGGAGGTTCCAATGTGACGAGAGGAGGAAGGTTTTGCAACCTTCTTGACCTTCTTATAGGTTGGTCCTTTACGATTGAAAATTTAACAAATCAAACCCTAAGGCCAACTAAACACAGGAAAAACCACAGAGCACACACTATAAAAATTCCTAAATCCTCAAACAATCAATCAAGGGTGAAAGATATGATTTCCCAAAGAAAGCTAAAGAACGATTAGTTGGCATCCTTGAAGTGGTTCTTAGGCATAAGTGGAGGAATCACCCACCACCCTCCCACACTTACAACAAGGGTTACCTTCCAAGCCCGTCCAAGGTGAACCAGAAATAGCCTTCTGGTTTACCTAGGTATCAACCCTAAATGTCAAGAGACTAAAGGCTACCTTAACTATACCAATAGTATGGGGGGAGAATCGCAAGCCTGACTCATACGCATGGGCAGGGTAGCTGAGCCCGAAACTCTGTCTAGGACAGAATCCCCAGATGTATAAAAATCTTGATTTACATTTTGACAAGGAATCGGAGGGTTATCTCCTCAATCCAATGCCTCCACATAGCCTCATGCTTGACTCCCTTTTGAGAGGAGCTTCCCAGATACAATTGATAAATTCAAGGATTTACCTAACGAAAGGTCCACTACGTCTGAATTTTAAAACTTATGGGAATTTTACACTTCCTATCCCACAATTCTAGCCAAAGCTAGTAGGTGAAAGGCCCCTAAAAATAAAAATTACTAGTAAATTTTAATTATTGCGTTCATTTTAAAGGGATATTTCTTACTCAAAAGGAAATGGAGTGATGAACTATGGTGTTTTTGACTCGATAAGAAACAAAAAATAAATAAAGGTGTATTTTTTTCAAAGAAAATTGCCACTATTAAAGCAAACTTCTTTTTCTTTTTGTAAATATAGATTGATGAACAAATGCAAGCAATAAAGAGAAACTAAGACTATGTTTTTTATAGTTTTTGAGATTATATTTTAAAACTGAAATGAAAACTACTTATGCAAAAGCTTGAAAATGTTTTTCTTTTCACTTTTTAAAATGATCAAACTCTACTATGCACCTAAAATGCACTAAACTTGAGTAAACTTGGATCAAATCAACTGTATAAAATAAGCAAACTGAAGTAAACAGGTCAATAAAACCAAGAAAAAACCAATAAGGGAAGACTGGGAACCCTAGTTTGGGTGTGTACAATGACAAAAAATCACTGCAAACTCATGAGGGTAAGTGACAAACCAACCACTATCAAAAGATAGACTGGAAAAAAAATGCCCAAAACCCTGATCATTGATTCAGACAAAAACACTTCAACCTATAACCCAAACAGGCCAACCTACTTCAAAATGCAAACAGAAGACAATCCAAACAAAAGAAACCCAAGGGATTTATGAGAAAGAACAAAGTGTGGTCACTAAGGTCTTCAAACTGACTGCATAGTATTTATAAAGAAATCCAACTAACAAACAGGAATCACAAAAGGACAACGATAAGCAAACCCTAGCCCAAAACTCCCTATTTTTAGGCTTGTATGCGACTGTGTATAAGGGCAACTCGCGTATTGTATGCGACTGTCCAAGAGAGAAACCTGCATATGT
Organism: Pseudotsuga menziesii; assembly: GCA_001517045.1. Classification (NCBI taxonomy): domain Eukaryota; kingdom Viridiplantae; phylum Streptophyta; class Pinopsida; order Pinales; family Pinaceae; genus Pseudotsuga; species Pseudotsuga menziesii. The sequence goes on along the minus strand of LPNX010039134.1, from coordinate 80,468 downwards.
AGGCCTCTGTACGTGACTGTGTATGAAAGCAACCCACGTACAGGTACAAAATTTTTCTCAAAAAAAAAGAAAATCCACAAGGATTTCAAACACTATGGTAAGCATGAACCAGGATAAAATACCACACACAAACTTCAAGGAAAATACTGGTCAAGGGTGACAGAAATAACCTACAGCAGCCTGGGCTCTTCAGCGGAGTCGCCAGTTCTGTTGTACATGAATAAACACCTTATAACCGAAGGGCTGGGGTTACCAACATACTCATAAAAATTGCAGGCAATCAACTTTAGAGTATAGAAAGGAAACAAGAGGATAGTATAGACTCACCTGATCCACGACAGTCGATCCTATCTTTGTCCTCTTCCGCTCTGCTTCTCCTACAAAGCCTTCAGGGATGTTTCTCCTTCACCTGTAAAGAGAAAATCCTCCAAGTGCAAGCTTATATATGTATATAGAACATGCTAGATAAATCATATATGGAGTGCTTAATCATAAATATTCATCAACCCACGGTACATGAAAGACATTCAAAACACATTTGGAAGAAGGATTCTCTTTATTAACAATAGTGAATGAGTTAAGATTACAACCCAACGCCTGAGACAAGGACTCCTCTGCAACCAAAGGATTCTGAGTTCCACTTCTCCAAAGACTTCTTAATGGACACCAACAGCATAACTTTGCTCTCCAAGTATGATTGATTAATACCCTCCCCAAGGTCTTTATTTATACTTAGTGAAATAAGGCAGTTTCGAGGGTTGAGGAGGTTGAGACAGTTAAGATGGTTATAGTTAAGGGCTTAACAAATCTCAAATAATTGCAATTTATTATTTTTAATGTCAAAGGAAAGTGTACGCGGGTATTGATACTGGCAACCTACGTATGACACATGATTTTCTCTAAGGGAAGCCCACGTACAGATCTGTACAAGGGTTGCAATTACAAAGACTCACGTACAGTATGCAACATGTTGTAGGAAAAGTCACGTATGTACGCGGGTTGCATATAGGCAAAGGCGTGTACAGCAATTGACATATTCAAAGGTAAAAATGGAAAACTGGATGGATAATGAATGTAGTTCATAACATGCCCATCTATAGTGTTTTAGGCAACCTTCAATCCATAAGTGTGCTTTTGTGTGCCAACATAGGGAATGTCAGCGCTCGGACGGAGAAGTGCCATTTGGGTAGATAACAGTTAGCTCAAATGGTTGTGGCCAATGTAGCTAAGCTTTTAACTATTTCCATGCTAGTGGGTGCTTGGTTTGAATTTAGTTAGGTTACATGAATTTCTCTACCAAGATAGGCTTACTAGGGATGCCATCCACAATTGTGAGGAAGCATCCCTTGTGTTTCCCCATAATATTTTGTTTGGAAAAAAAAAATTCCTTGTGGAGGATGAGGTGTCATTTTTTAATTTCAACAAGCATGATTAATAAAGGAAAGGAATTTCATCATCAACTGGATTAATCAACAATTCTTTAATGGCATTTTAATTTCCAACATAGAGTCCTCTTTAGATTTTTTAATGGCAGTTACAAATGTAGTCTATGCTTTTGAAGCAAACCTAGAAGGATTTAGGTTTTCCTGTAGGCTATTTTTTAACATGGTCAGTTTGTTGTTGTGTAGATGGAAATTGAGGGGTACATTCCAACATTCTAGATTCTTAGCTGGAGGGGATACATCTACAGCTGGAAAACTCACTGTACAGAATGGAGTTCTCAAGGTAATCTATCAGACTTTGAAGAGATTTAATATTCTTTGAAAATATAAATATCAGGATTTTGTTCAGTATATTGGCAGAACATATTCAACTATTTATTCATTTATCTTTTATGATACACTTATTGGAGTCATATCTGTAAATGATTATCCACCTGTATAGATATTCTGATGGGATTTTAGTAGAACATACACTAGATCAAGTTCCTATCAATTTGAACTAACAGTTCAAGCAGATCTTGTCAGACCTAGATTTTATTCGTTATATCAAGTTCCTATCAATTTGAACAGACACTTCAATGATTCAAGCAGATCTTGTCAAACGTATATTTTATACATGATGACATTCCTTTTGGAATCTTAGCACGAAAGTAGTCACAGACTGCATCCAGGAATCGGGAAACAACTCCACAAGAACTGGTCTCACAAGAAATGAAAGGTTAGTTTTGAAATCATTCTTAGTCCATCTCAGGTGCATTTTGCATCTTTTCCATTCCTTCATATGGTTTGGAGAACAAATGAACCTTTATCTTTTATTAGTGCTTAAGTTGTCAAAACTCAAAGCCCAAGAAGCCTTAGTCTCTTCCATGTCAGCTAGCCATGTGGATCTCCTTCTAAGATATCGATTCTAACCAAGATATCTCATTCTCTTAAATGGCTCTAATGATCCCTTTGGCACATGGTGTTACTCAAATTCAAATGTCTATAATCACCATGTCTCCCAACTGTTTAGAGGTGTAATAGGTGCTTGATTTTATTGGATGAAATTATTTTTTCCTACTACACTGGACTACAAGAAGTTTGAAAGAAATTGCTTAAATTTGTCATAGGCATTACTTGTATCACAAATTGCATAATCATGTGCATCACACAATACTTTTTCCTAGTTAATTTTTTTTACTTCACGTTTCACTGCCAACAACGCATTTTCCTTTGCCAGTAACTCTTGGTACAATGATTCTATCCTTTGATATTTCTTATCATGAAGATTTAGGAGATTATTTACCCATTCTTCCACTTATTCCAACTTTTCTGTTAGTTCACTAATGCGTTTTCTAGTGCAATCAACAATTTCTTTAAAAAAATGCCCCCTATTGAATTGTCTAGTTTATGTAGCTTGTCAATTTCATGAAAAGCATCTTAAATATCTTGCTGAAGAAGTTCAATTTCACGGTAAGCATTTTGTAGTCGTTTGCCTCCTTCACCCATTTAGAAGTGTCGATTGAATCATGCTTGCTTGTCAATAATAAACACAACAAAAGGGTGTCAGGTACAACTCATCATGCACCCATCTTCCACAACAATGATGGGGGCATTGGGTACCACTGAGCTTGCACCCCAAAGATTACAATCGATTTTCCTTCAAGCAGGAACAAGGTTCTTCCTTTAAATGAGTACAATTTTGAAATCCCCACTAGATATTTTGTGTGATTACAACTTCTTTCAAAAATGTAATATTTCTCAATAATGGGCAATAAAATAAACTTTGAATCTCTTTAGAATTGTGTTTGAACCTTTATGGTTCTTTTCTTTGCCCCTTTATGTTTAGATAAAAAAATTAACATGTATCACATGCGCTTGTGAAGACATCATGAGTAGAATCATAGTAGTCGTTTCCAGCTAGATAAAAATCCTTTCAAGTTGTTGGTGACGCTGAAGTTTTTCCTTGTCTGTAATGACTGCATCATTCCTAATTCCATGTCCAGTAAATTGCTTGAGAACTACCTACTGTCGTTTGTTGACTTGCTCTCATAGCTTGGTGGCTTATTTCGGTAGTTAAAGAAACCTCTAAGCCTAGAGCTTCATTATGGGCCCTATTTGAATTAGAGCTGAGTTAGAGCTGAGTTGGAGTCTGAGTCCGAGTTTTAAAACATTTAAAACAACCAGCTATGACTGGAAAACACCCAAACTGGTCCGAATTGGTTGGTTCTGATAGCTTTGAATATAAATATGACTCTTAGCTTGAAATATTTTTTTCACTTCACCATTCTCTATATCTAAATTAAATTCAATTATAATTGTTCCATATTGCCTTTTGAGTTACCACTCCTTTTGTTTATAAGCTTGCCTTTTGCAACCTTCACCTATGCTATATCCTTGTTTTTCCCAATTTACTGGGTGACTGTACAAACAATAATGTAAGTAGTAAAGACAGAAGTAACTGCAAAATTAAGGGTTATAGAACTCAAATTGACAGTGAGGCAATCAAATTTTAATAAAGTTAGTAATGAAAAGTAATTTGGGGAGTTACCAGCCTGTATACTGGTATACAGGGGATACATCATGAGTATAGAGGTATATACTGGTACATAGACATGATTATATACCATATATTGGTATAATTTTTCATGGTATTTCTTCTCCATCCATGCTATAAGAATTGGGGATACATCATACACTATTGAACCCCAATAATAGAGGCATATCTATGTAGGTCAGAAATATGGAAAACATTGAGGGAAGATTGATTCCAAGGCAAAGGTAAGCTTCCTTTTTTCCCTTGCTCTACAGAGAACACACAGCTAATCCATTGAGACTCTTGAATATGGTGAATCTGCTAATCCATAGAAAAGGATTCTCCCATGCTCCAAGTATGGGGAATATATCATGCATTCTTGACCCCTGGTAATAGAGGCTCCTTTGTGTAGGGTAGAGAAATATTAAAAACCATTGATGGGATTGATTCCGAGGTGGAGATAAGCTTCCTTATTTTTGGCGTCTTTGTGCAGGGCAGATAAATATAAAAAAAATATCGTTGCGATTGATTTCAAGGCGGGGATAAGCTTCCTTGTTGTTCCTTCCTATTGAAGAGGAAAAACAGAGCTAATCTATTAAGACTTGAATATGGTGAAGTACTAAGCCATATAAAATAATGTAAAATGAGTGACTTTTTCCTTCTTAAGTATGGTGGGTCTCCCTACTGTATTTGCATCACTTGTCAGCCAGCCTATGGAGGATAAATTGACACAGGTTTTCACATTGCAAATTAACGTTCATCTGTCATGAAATCTGCCCCAGGTTTTCCACATTGCCCTTATTGCAACTATTGTTTTTGGTGCACTTGAGTGTGTTGCCTCAATCAATGATTTAGGTATTACATCTTGTCCCTTTGTCTGTGTCTTGGATTTTTAAGTCTTCATGCCTATCTCATAATTTTATAGAAAACTTATGTTAGCCATATTTGTAGTCATGGAACCAAATCTGGAACCTAATGATGGGCTGAGCTACTGAGTTTTAAACGTTGAGAAATTAAAACCTTACACTGTGTTTCCAAAATTCTGAAGCAGATTTGTAGCTATGGAATCAGATTGTATTTGGTTGTCCTATTTTTATTCTTTCTTGGCTTGTATTATTATGCAAGGGAAAAAAACACTATTAGATGCTTCTTAACAGAGTACTATGATAACATTAAATGTACAATCAACAATGAATCAATGATGCTTGAGTTATTATGAATATCTGAAGTAAAAAATTGACAGTAAAAGACATTTCTCTTGGCACTACTTGCTGGATTTGTATGCAAAGATTCCTATCTTTATCTTTGATCACCAATAAATATCTCTTTCTTGTGATTCATCTGAACTTGTAACTTTGTTAATATATCCCTTTCAAGTCTTCAAATCATGTTATTTGTTTGTTTTGTGTGCCTTCAAAATATGTTTGACATTTGATAAGATGTCCAGATAAGTCATGCTTCTATCTTCTTGGGTATTTTCAGAAGGGTTCTTTGAAATTCTTCATCATGATCATTAAGTATTGAACTAATATATTTGAAGTATCGTCCTATGGCTAGACTCCATTTATTACATTAATCCTTACCAAATGTATTACTCACGCAATTTACAATTGTAAAACCTAAGTCGTGCCTATCTTACATACAAGCTTGAATGAGAAAAATGTATGGACACATCGAATACAAAATGTTTTCAAGATTTAAAGATCCTCCTAATAAATTGTGTGAATTAAAGAGTGTTTTATTGCTTGTAGAAAGTTATACCCAGCACTTGTTTGAATTACAAGGATTGGTGTTTTTATTGGAGCAAAAATTTAAACTGTAATCAATTATGTTTTTATAAGCACTATGGAACTAGAGATTCAAAATGTTGATATTCGAGAATACATCACATAATGCAGTTAATCCCGAAAATCCTGATATAAATGTCATCAACTATGTTTTTGCAAGCTCTGTAGAGAGGTCTTTGAGTTATGAGTTCAGCAAGGCCCTAAACTTGTGTCCAAGATCCTACTAGAGAATATCTGTATGAATTCGGGGTAGCAAAGGAAACCCAGAAGAGCAAGTAGAGGAGCGCTAATTCAAAATGAGAATGAAAATATATTACTTGATTGGAACTAAACAGGTTGCTGATAATGAAGTTGAACTGATAGCAATATATCAAGGCCCAGAAACTCGTTTAAGTTTGGAGAGCACTAAATTGATAATCATGGTCCATTAGAGATTTCTTGTTAGTAACAAGTTTCACGGCAGCATAATGGAATGGGCATATAGCAATTTGAAATCATGGGACTTGTATAATTTAGTGAAAAAAGTGAAATGTTTGGCAAGAATGTTTAATGAAATTACACTGTTTTGACTTAGAAGTTTAAATACTTGGGCAGATATGTTAGTGTTATGGTGTTTAATATGGTCTTTCTGACATGACCCATTAAGGGGATGATTTTGGTACCGTTGGTTTGTGATAGTAAATCCATAGTGGTCTACCTATGGTCACATGGGTTGTTAGTGGGAGGCCGTAGTAGTTCCCCACCTAGGGTTAGGGGCTGCATCTAAGTTACCTTAATACCAATTTAAGGGGTATCTCAATCAACCTCATTATGTCAACAAGTTATATCAAGCAAGTTTATAATATACATTGCATTTATGGAGTTTTGGGTGTCTGGTAGATGCACATATCCTGTGTATTTGTGTTTGGGTTTATTGCTTTATGTTAATTATGTATTGGGTTTAATCATATTAATGATTTTAATGCCCTAACTCTAACATGGTATTAGAACAAGTGTTTTTGCACTGTGACCTTCGTGGAATATGTGCATGAAGAATGAGTTGATTTAGGAGCTATGTAGAAGAATCCAACTTTGAAATATAGTGTTAGCCTTTGTAGGATTTGTTGGAGACATTGTGGCCTTTGCAACACATTTTCATGATCTATTGTGTATGTTCCTCCTTTTCTATGAGCCTGTTTTTGGAAGATAATGCGAGTCTTTGTAGAAGAGTTTGTAAGATTTGTTGGAGTCAATGTAGCCTGTACAACTCATTGTCATGATGGCCGTGTGTGTTCCTTTTCTATTATCCCATTTTAGATGAGAAAACATGAAGGATTGTGTTTTTTATTGCCAAATAAAATCAACAAAGTTGTAGGTGATTAACACGCGTGCTTAAATAGATCAAAGTAAGATTGTATGCATGTGAGTTCAATTTTGAGTCTTTAATGTTTTTTTGGATCCAGAGCTTGACAATGCCACATGTCTCTTAACTACTTCAAGCGTGACCTTTTCTTGGTACATATTTTTTTGGTCATGGATTTGGAATGTGTAATTTTTTTGTGAGTGCAACCCTTACAAATTGAAATTGTGCGACTAACTACAAGCCGTTAGTTCATTACTCTTACATATAATTTCTTGATTATGAATCTATGATTGGTGAACTTTCCAACGAGCTTTCAAATCTAAAGAACCTTATAACATGTCAATGAAATTGGAATATTTCTAGTTTCAGCTGAACTGAGAGCAATTGTACTCTGCCTATTATTGAACCAAGTTATCATATTTGATCCCAACTCGAGGCAATGACTAGGAGTACTCTTGCTTCTGCTTGCATCCCTTGTGCATTTGAATTTACAATTCCATGCAATAGTGACTCTACCTCCGTCATACCTCATGCCATAATGAAATTTTCCATCTAAATTTTTGTGCACATATTTGACAACATTTTAATGAATTTGACTAGGTTCAACCATGAATTCACCAAAAGTATTCATTGCAAAATAAATATGATGCCTAACATTCACAAGGCACACAAGTGAACCACTCCAATTCCTATTCAAAGATGTGTTTACCAAATTGAAATCTAAATTAGCAACATTAGATTTGGAACCATAGGAGTGGCCAAGGATTGTGGTCTAGCATGTGAATTCTCTTTAGAATCTCCACTTTGTGCCAAATCTATAGATGAAAAACCTATAGACCTAGAAATCTACTGCACAAGGCCAATGTCTTTCATGTCATATCCACTTGCCAACTTCTTCTTACATCATGTAATGTGCTTATCATAGCTACCTATAAGTATCAAATTATTTACATATAGCTACCTAGGTTCCATCTATGTTGAGACCTCTTTCAAATGAAGAGACCTACATATCTTTGGTCCTGATGATGTATTAAAACTTAAACACATCCACCAAAATTTATCAAAAGACAATGATATATATAGCATATCTCAAAGTAAACTTGCCATTGAATACAATTTTTTTTTATTAATATACAGTATCCCGTCAGTTATTCGACATTCAATTTCATCCAATTCGTTGAAATTTTTGTGGCTTCGACAGTATATTGCCGTAGGAAATCCGACGGCATTGCCGTAGGAAATCCGATGACATTGCCATAGGAAATCCGAGGAAATCCGATGGCCTTGCCGTAGGAAATCCGACGGCCTGTCTGTAGGAAATCCGACGGCCTGTTCGTAGGAAATCCGACGGTCATGCTGTAGAAAATCCAATGGCATTGGCTTGGTTGTCGACTATCCGATGTTACGCCACCGATGACAAAAAAAATTGAGGGTGTCGAATACCCAATAGGTTAGTGTCGAATTTCAGACATGGTAGCCATCAGATTTTGGCCTCAAATTCTGTTGTGAATACTCTATGCAGAGTATGGTTCTGTACATACACAGCTGTCCTAGTAGCTTCTGCCCATAGATGCATGGGAATATCTTGATCATCAATCATTTCCCTTGTAGCTTCAATGATCATTCTATTCTTCCTTTCTACAACCCCATTCTATTGTGGATTATATGGAGTGTTCAACTCCCTCTTAATCCCTGAATCTTTGCATAATTATTTGAATTCATTTGATGTGAATTCTCTGCCATTGTATGATCAAAAGGTCTTGATTTTCTTTTCTATGTGGTTCTTGATCAAGGCTTTGAATTCTTTGAACTTGTTGAATACTTCATCTTTGTTTTTCAAGAAGTATATCCATGTCTTCCTAGAAAAATCATCAATGAAAGAAACATAGTATGCATACCCACTCAATGAACTGGATGACATCGGACCGCATACATTGGAGTGGATGATTTCCAAGATTTTTTTTCCTTGCTCTCGCTACTTGGAAATGTCTTCTTTGTGTTCTTTCCTTTCACACATCCTTTGCAAACACCTTCATGCTTTTCCTCTATTTCTGGAAGTCCTTCACCATCTTTTCTTTCAAGTGGCAGTGCCCTATAGTTCACATGTGCAAGCCTTCCATGCCAAAGTTCATTTGGCTCTACTGATTCATGGACCAAGGCTTGTTCTGGTTGGCCCTTTAGCTTGTATAAGCCCCCCTCTTGCTCTCCAATCACTACTGCATCATATATAGTCTTTCCCTTTGGCCACATAAGGACTTGTCCATCTACAAATGAAACCCTTATGCCTTTTGCATCTAATGTAGATATGGAGAGGAGATTCTTTTTTAGTCCTGGTACAAACAAGACATCCTTCATCTTCCTAGAATTTCTGGAGTCTAACTGATAGGAGGATTCACCACTACCTTTTATTAGATACTGGTAGTCATCCCTAAGTTTTACTTTATGGGGTGATTCATGTTCAGATAGTTTCACAAAAGATTCCTTGAATATCGTCATGTGCTTGGAAGCCCCACTGTCTATAAGCCAATCATTTCTTCCATATGTGACATTTCCTGTGAGGGAAAAAATCAGAACATATTCTGCATCACTTGAAGAATCGTCACTTTCTTGTTTGATTCTCTTTCTGGAAGGTTCATCATCATCTGCAGTGTGAGCATGATGTCTTCTTTTTTGGTCCTTCTTCTTGTGAGAGCTATTCTTTTTCTTGGGACAATCTCTTGCAAAGTGTCCTCTTTCATCACATGTAAAGCATTTGTATTTAGATATGTCTCTGTTAGATTTTCTAGGGTTATCTTTCTGGTGAGAATTATTACCTTTGGGATGATGATAGTCCCTTCTGCTTTTCTTGGAGTGTACTATGAGAGCTTGATATTCACTTCCCATATTTTCTTCTCGGGCTACTATTTGAGCTTATTCTTGTGAGCATTCCTCCCACAATCTACAGAAGGTGACTAGCCTTCTTCTAGCACAAATCCCTTGAATGAAAGAGTCCCATGACCTAGGGAGACCATTCAAGGTGGTCATCACAATTTTTTCATTCTCCATTTCTTCATCCACTGCTTCAAGTTGTTCTTTGATCTGGCTGACCCTTGTAAATTATTTTTGTATGGCCTCCGTATTCTGGATCTTCACATTCTTAAACTGGTTCCTCAAAGTCATATTCTGATTTATGTTATTTCCTTCAAATATCTTGGTCAAGGCTTCAAACATCTCTTTAGGTGTATTTAGGGAGGACACATGTGGTATGAGGTGATCCTTGATTTAATTAGCAATAATCCTCTTGGCCTTGATCAAGTTCTTCTTGTGTAAGGCCTTAGCCTCATCTCCCTCTGGAACTAGAACCTCTCCACTGATGTAGGAATCCAATTCATTTTCTTCAAGAATTAGTGAGATCCTATACTTCCATGCTTAGAAGTTATCAGCTCCCTCAAGATTTTCATCAAGCTTGGTGTGATGAGACATCTTAACTGAGAACCTCAAATGGAAATACAAAATATTTAGATCTTACCAATTTGAGAAGCTAAAAACTGGATTTGGAGCTGATCTTCTGCACTGCTGGTTTTCTGGTTTCAGGGAAAATTAGGGTTTGAATTTCTCGGAGTTCTACCCAACCAAAAACCTCAATTTTTGTCTCTAAAATTTGATTTTGAGGAGGAGATTAAACCTATGATGGGCTCACTCAAAAATTCCACTTTTGTGAAAATCCCTAATTTCCCGATGTAGTGGTAGGTCAAAACCTGAAAGTGCTCAAAATTAGATTCTACTTTGACAGAAAGATGTGGCCTTCAATGGAGATTCATCCTAGCCTCCTTTTGTTGATGGATTGTGGAGAGAGACCCAAAAAGTAAGAATCCCTAGCTTCTGCAGTTGCACAGTGTCTTCTTCTTAGGTTTAGCTCTCATACCATGTTAGATTATTACCAATTAGACAATATGATCTTAGGATCTTATCTGAGAGAATAACATCCACAACAATCAATCACAAGAGACAATAGACACAAATATTTTCCAAGGGGAAACCATAAAGGATTAAACCCCGTAACTTCCTCAAAGATATAATGAGTACCAATGGCAGCAGTAAAACCCAAAGACAAAAAGATGATCTCCAACGATTGTTCTCTCTCTCACTTAAGCGAGCTTCTTCTCTCTCACCTATGCGCTATAGCTGGGTGAGTGTGTGTCTCAAATAGAGAGGCTCACTCTCTATTTATACTAATTTTCAACTTGACAATTACTTACCAGGGCCAACTTCTCTAGGAGAGTCTAATAACCCTAGTGCCCCAAAACTGTGGGGACTTTGCCCCCCGATCAATTAGGAGGGTTAACCTCTATGACTATACATGACTTGATTACATTAATCATTCTCCCGATAGTAACATCGGGGACCAATGAAATACAATATATAAAATATACAAGTGAATACATTCCGAAATTACAATAAATCAACAATATTCCTAGTCCTCCTCTTAATTATACTCTATATGTCCTGCTTCGGCTCAATTTAACATACAATATTATGCACTTGTTAAGGATTATTAGGGATGAATCTTGAGTAGTCGATACTTTGCGCAATTCAATATTTTGGAGTTAAGACTCACCTCACCCTCATCCTCCAGGTGAGCAATTATTCCTCATTCTTTGTCTTATGTTGTCTCAGAGTTCTCTTGCCTTCTGAGAAATGGGTCGTTGCTATGGAAATAAAGGCATTATGTATATGGAAAATATGCATAATGGTTATTGTAACATCCCCAAAATGCATATAAAAAAAAATATTACCATATGTAACTTCTAAAATACTAGGAGAATGAATTTAAGAGATGTTATACTCCCATTACTTCCTTTATTGTTGGATAATGTATTTATTATAATCTGCAATTTTATATGCCTATGATTAGAATAACTCGTCAACATACTTATTTACATGAACTTTGTCTATACTCTTCTATACACTTTGTTTGATACTATTTTGTTACAGTAATTTACTTAAAAGGGTTTTTTGAAGCAATGTCATAAACTGTTTATCGTCTCTTTCAGTTTCGTTTTACTCAAAAGTTGTTTAAAGGATCAGGGTTCAAGTATTACTTAGTATTTACAACTAATGCAAGAACATTTGTTTTGTTTGCAGGTGGATGAGATCAGCCTTATGTTTTTCTAAGGCATAATCTTACGCTTCAAAGCATCAAATCGATAAGTAAATGTAGGCCACCCTCGTTTAGAAGAAACATCCTAAACCTTAGCCTAACTTTTGATATTCATGCATATGTTATACCATAATTATGTGATGATCTTTAACATTCCAAAAGTTGTGTGCTTAAATTATACACCTAAAAGGGAAAACTCAACCAACTATACTTTCTAGCAATACCCTAAGTTATCACCAGGTGGTAAACACTAAGTCTAAAGTTTGGTCCTTGGATAAAGATGTGATTATGGTGTAAACTGTGGAAACAACCCTGGTACATATGTCAAGCCAAGGATATGTGTTTTAAATGTGGCCATGTGATTGTACTATTGACCCTGTTAGCATTCAAAAATGTCAATACCAAAACCCTAGTGGTTTTAATGCTCTTCGGATTTCAAGGTGATCTATCCAAAAGGTGTTCGAAGGGTTTTCTATTGCATTTGTCTTATTTCTTCGTGTCTCGTCCTAATAGTGATATTGGAACTCCCACAACGCCAATGGTGGAGGAGCCAAGCTACTCGATCCTCGACACCATTCCTCTCGAACACTACATAGCTACGAAAAACTTTACCAAGGTTTTTCGTCTTGGACAACTTGCAGCGACAAGTATGAAATATTCCTAGTTTTGTAAATAAAATTGCAGAGTATTAGTTTAAGTTTGGTTTTCCTGTTGTTTTTAGAACTCTACTTGGCCTCTGAAATTTTAAGTGCAAGAACCATCCGAAACGGTTCACTGCAACAGAACAAAGGTTAACAAAGAAGGTGAAGGGTTTCATGGTCCTGGTAAGATTTGAACCCTACCGTTTCGGCTCAATGGTTTGGCTTGCTTCTGTGAGGCATAGTCAGGTGCCAACTCTGTATGGGCTTTATGGTGAACATGTTGTGTTTCCTTAGTGGTCGTGAGGCGTTTAGAACATGGTCTGTAATGTTTTCTTATCAGAGGTAAAGGCAGTCCTTGTCTCTGTAGCATCTTATACTTTGGTATTTGATAAACTCGTCAAAGTAAGGGGCTTTTCGAAATTCTGTGGATTCATAAGACTATGCCACATATCCCTATTTTATTTTTACTATTTATTTCGATAATGTACAGGTTGTTTATCTTTGTTGAACTCATGAGGGATTTTAAATTATCAAAACTGTAAACTAACAAAACTATAATGCAGTTCTAATGCGACTTCATTTTTGTACTAAGTTGATCTACTAGTCTCATTTTGTCATTTAAATAGTTTTGTGGGAGTTGGTGAACAATATAAGGTTGTGATCCCTTTAATGTCATGATTTTCTTGGATAATGATCGTAAGGTCTAGATGAAAAAATGTTAACTGTATTAAAGATTGCTTTTAGCATATTTGTGAAAGACCTGTGAGGGTTCTGTGTCTACATCAATTTTATTTGAAATAAAACAATGTTGTTGCACTACTGAAAGTGATCGCGAGGCCTTTAATCTGTATCACTTGTCTTTGGATTTAAACCCTCTGTCGATAGGCTAAATAATGTCTTTCATTTATATAAAAGATGAAAAACCCATGAGATTTTAAGTTTCAACTACGCATACTTAGCTCGATTGTTCAGTATTGAAATTTTATATAAAAAGGCAATTTAGCTTGTCTTCCTCAAAATGAATGTGTACCAAAAATTTACCTAAACCAATATCAATTTTATCATTTTTATGTTTTATGTTTAGGATGAGACCCTTTAGTGTTGTGGTTGAAAAGGAATGAGACCTGTAAGGCCTCTATACTGATCTCTGGTCTTGTATGATGGTCTGCATGTTTATGATTTTTTTTAGACTCTCCTATTCGTTATTTAAGTAATACTATACTCGCACTCGTTCTTGAGAAGGCCATAGAGCCATTATCATTACAGTCTTGAAAAACTATTTTTAATCTTCAAGATTTGTATTTTAAGAGAAACCCTAATACTTTTATAATGATCTCTTGTTTTTTTATAAGGATTTGTCGTAGTTACAACTATGTGAGAGTTTAAATATGTAAACTTTCTTTTAGGATACTTTCTTCTGCTTTGTTTGTTAATTTCTAGTTAAATATGTTTAAGATGTGAGGCCAAAACCACTTCGACTGTGTATGAAGGAGGCCGTAGGGACATAGCTTTAATAATAAACTCTTCTTAGATGAAATATTGTTTGGAAATAATTAATGTTAAGCTACAAGGTTGTCTGTACTATCTTCTGCAAGCACAAAGTTGTAGAAAAAAACGCCAACATGGCATGTAACCTGTAACTAATGCTACGGTTTGTTGATAATATCGATTTGGTGTTACTAAATTTGTTTTTAAGAACTAGCTGCATTATTTTAGATAAACTCTGTGGAACCTGGCTCAGTTAATGTTTTATAATTTGAAAAGGGCTGATGCACAATCATGGACTCCTTTAAGGACACTTTAGATGCCACATAATACTGGAATAAATGGAAAACTATGACTTTAGGTGACAATTAGGGGTACTTCCCTAACTTATTTGAAGGTGAAGTAAAAAGAGAAAAGATAGGTAATTGAATCAAATTTCATAATTAATAGCATTTATGCAGAGAAAATGTGTGTAAATGATTATAAAATTAAATTTCGTGAAAGTGGGTTTTCAAATTTTTCAGCACATCTTAACATATATGTTTGTGTGGGTGCAGCAATATATGAGGTAAATGATGTCCATTTGGGATAAAATATTGCAGACATATAAAGGACATATGGGCCTAGTGCAACACTATATATTCGGAATTTTTCATGAATTATTTTTTTTATTATTAATTATTGAAGTCAGAAAAGTTTGAAATTAAAACCTTATGTGAGGGTGCAACACTTTAGGGGAAAAAATTAATGAAATCCTTGATTTCTTAATATAATATCGTAGAGCTTGATCTCGTCTAGTGCACCATATAGTTTTTTTGGCAAATGGTGATGGAAATCAAAAGTTATATAACAAACAATCGATGTATGTATTTTCAAAAACTAACGTGTGTCATTTAGAAAAATAATTATAAATAAATAAAACATAGTTTTGAAGGAAAAAATTACATATTCAGAATCGTCATTTCGTACTCTACAATATTGTACATTTTCATAAAAAAATATTGTGTATGTCATATCAAAACATGCCATCTATTCTGAGCATATTGATAGAGTTCTAAAAGACAAGCAATAGCCCTCGTTGATTTGTCCTAGCCATTAGGTTCGGTATTCTGAAGCTGCTTCCAAACCTAATGCCAAACCTTAATCCCGCCAATTATTTAAATTTTAAAATAACGCATATGCAATATAACGCATATGCGATATAGCTTATCCATGTCGCATATGTGATATGAATAAGCTATATCGCATATGCGTTATAGATTATTCATATCGCATATGTGTTATATCGCATATGCGATATATAGAATTATGTTCAGAGCTAATTTATGTGGCATGGCTTCTAGATTCACAATGTCACTAGCTACTTCGAAGTTGTATGGGTGGTGGGTTCCCACTATAGATTACTTCATGGAAGTTCTTTAATGTTGCTAGCATAATTGAGCTAGGTAAATTCTAATGGTGCTATAGGTAAATTTTAACTAATTTGTTTTTGTCCTAACGCATCATTGCTCACCACCCTCATCCTCATCATCATCACCACCCTCATCCTCATCATCATCATCATCACCCTCATCATCATCTTCATCATCATCATCATATAGTCATCATCCTCCTCCTCATCATCATCATCATCATTGTTCATCATCATCATCATCACCATCACCCTCATCAACTTCATCATCATCATCATCACCTTCATCCTCATCATCATCATCATCATCATCACCCTCATCCTCATCAGCATCATCATGGTCATCATCATCATCATCATCATCATCATCATCATCATCAACCTCATCCTCATCCTCCTCCTCATCATCATCATCCTCATCCTCCTCATCATCATCATCATCACCCTCATCCTCATCAGCGTCATCATGGTCATCATCGTCATCGTCATCATCCTCATCCTCATCATCATCATCGTCAACCTCATCATCATCATCACCCTCATCCTCATCATCATCATCATGATCATCATCATCACCCTCATCCTCATCACCATCATCATCATCCTCATTTTCATCACCATCAACCTCATCAGCTTCATCATGGTCATCCTCATCATCATCATCATCATCACTGTCATCATCCTCATCCTCATCAACCTCATCATCATCGTCAACCTCATCATCATCATCACCCTCATCATCAACATCACCATCATCATCCTCATCCTCATCATCATCATCATGGTCATCATCATCATCATCCTCATCATCACCCT
Organism: Pseudotsuga menziesii; assembly: GCA_001517045.1. Taxonomy (NCBI): domain Eukaryota; kingdom Viridiplantae; phylum Streptophyta; class Pinopsida; order Pinales; family Pinaceae; genus Pseudotsuga; species Pseudotsuga menziesii. The sequence goes on along the minus strand of LPNX010039134.1, from coordinate 63,889 downwards.
CATCATCATCATCACCTTCATCCTCATCATCGTCATCATGGTCATCATCATCATCATCGTCATCGTGGTCATCATCACCCTCATCCTCATCCTCATCATCATCATCATCATCCTCATCCTCATCATCATCATCATCATCACCACCCTCATCCTCATCAGCTTCATCATGGTCATCATCACCATCCTCCTCATCATCATCATCACCCTCCTCCTCATCATCATCATCATACTCATCATCATCCTCATCATCACCATCATCCTCATCATCTTCTTCATCGTCACCCTCATCCTCGTCATCATCATCACCCTCATCAGCATTGTTCATCACCCTCATCCTCACCATCATCATCATCTTCATCGACACCCTCATCCTCATCATCATCATCATATTCATCATCCTCCTCATCATCACCATCATCCTCATCATCATCTTCATCGTCACCCTCATCCTCATCATCACCCTCATCCTCATCATCATCAACCTCGATCCTCATCATCATTGTTCATCACCCTCATCCTCATCATCATCATCATGGTCATCATCATCATCATCATCATCATCATCATTGTCATCATCATCATCATGGTCATCATCTTCATCGACAGCCTCATCCTCAACATCATCAGCATCCTCATCATCATCATCATCATAATCTTCATCCTCATCATCATCACGTTCATCACCCTCATCCTCATCATCATCATCATCATCATCATCATGGTCATCATCTTCATCGGCACCCTCATCCTCAACATCATCAGCATCCTCATCATCATCATCATCATAATCCTCATCCTCATCATCATCACATTCATCACCCTCATCCTCATCATCATCATCATCATCATCATCATCATCATCATCATTGTCATCATCATCATAGTCATCATCATCATCATGGTCATCATTCTCCTCATCATCACCATCATTGTTCACCATCATCTACATCGTCACCCTCATCCTAATCCTCATCCTCATCACCCTCATAATCCTCATCATCATCATCATCCTCATCATCATCATCATCATCACCCTCATCCTCATCATCATCATCATCATCATCATCCTCATCCTCATCATCATCACCCTCATCCTCATCATCATCATCATGGTCATCATCATCATCATCATCATCATCATCATCATCATCATATTCATCGACAGCCTCATCCTCATCATCATCTTCATCGTCACCCTCATCCTCATCATCATCATCACCCTCATCCCCATCATCATCAACCTCGATCCTCATCATCATCGTTCATCACCCTCATCCTCATCATCATCATCATCATTGTCATCATCATCATGGTCATTATCATCATCATGGTCATCATCTTCATCGATAGCCTCATCCTCAACATCATCAGCATCCTCATCATCATCATCATCATAATCCTCATCCTCATCATCATCACGTTCATCACCCTCATCATCATCATAATCATCATCATCATTAGATCATCATTGTCATCATCATCATGGTCATCATCTTCATCGACACCCTCATCATCAACATCATCATCATTGTCATCATCATCATGGTCATCATCATCATCATGGTCATCATCCTCCTCATCATCAACATCATTGTTCACCATCATCTTCATCGTCTCCCTCATCCTAATCCTCATCCTCATCACCCTCATAATCCTCATCCTCATCATCATCCTCATCATCATCATCATCATCACCCTCATCCTCATCATCATCCTCCTCATCATCACCATCATTGTTCACCATCCTTGTCATCGTCATCATCATCACCCTCATCCTCATCATCATCATCATCACCCTCATCCTCCTCCTCCTCCTCCTCATCATCCGTATCCTCATTGTCTTCATCGACACCCTCATCCTCAACATCATCAACATCCTCATCATCATCATCATCATCATCATAATCCTCATCCTCATCATCATCACCCTCATCATCATCATCATCATCATCACCCTCATCCTCATCATCATCATCATTGTCATCATCCTCCTCATCATCACCATCATTGTTCACCATCATTTTCATCATCCTCATCATCCTCATCATCATCACCATCCTCGTCATCATCATCATCATCATCATCATCCCTCATCCTCATCATCACCATCACCCTCATCCTCATCATCATCATCATCATCATCCCTCATCCTCATCATCACCATCACCCTCATCCTCATCATCATCATCATAGTCATCATCCTCCTCATCATCACCATCATTGTTCACCGTCATCTTGATCGTCACCCTCATCCTCATCATCATCATCGTCACCATCACCCTCATCCTCATCATCACCATCACCCTCATCCTCATCATCATCATCATAGTCATCATCCTCCCCATCATCATCATCACCCTCATCCTCATCATCATCATCATGGTCATCATCATCATCATCCTCATCCTTATCATCATCCTCATCCTCATCATCATTGTTCATCAGACTCATCCTCACCATCATCAACACCCTCATCCTCATCATCATCGACACCCTCACCCTCATCCTCATCGACACCCTCACCCTCATACTCATCATCATCATGCTCATGGACACCCTCACCCTCATACTCATCATCATCATGCTCATGGACACCCTCAATGTTCATCACCCTCATCCTCATCATATCTAGATAAATGTAAATTACACATTTTCATTGAGCACTAAATCGCATATGCGATATATCGTATATGCAATAAATCGCATATGCGATATATCGGGAATGCGTTATGGAAAACCCTTTCCCTTCATTAAAAAGATAAAATTCAATATCGCATATGCGATATATCGGAGGTGTGTTATATCGCATATGCGATATATGTTTTATAGAAAATGTAGGGTGGCGTTGTGTGGCCACCTTTAACGTATCAAAAGACATAATTCGTCTGAACCCGCGCACAGAGAATTGTTGGACATGCAATTTTTTATCATTACTTACATAATTGCATAGTTTTGTACAGGTTTGGGTGGATTTCAATGGGGAATGTACATAATAGAGGAAGAAAGTCAGCAAGGAAGGTGCTTACACCGGAAGAAGCAAAAAATAAAAAACAAAAAAAGGAAGATTCAAGAAATCGTCGACATTCATTACATGAGCAAATAGTTCCCATTCCCCCTCAAGAGATATCTGACGTAGAGGCTAAGGAAGATAATGCAACATTAAAAGAAGTTGGTTATACGGAAGTTGATATTATTCATCCATTAGTAGACGGACAATCTTTTGAACAGTTCAATAATTATGTTATTCCTGATGCAAATGTGACTCAGCAACAACCATGTTCGGTGGTTCAATCTCCTAATCGAGGTTGTGAACCGGTAGTGGATGTAAACGTCACTCCAGCATTTCAAACGGCAAGAAATTTTGCATCAAAACAAAAGAGAACTCCTAAACGAATACAAGTGGACGAGCGCAGATTGAGTTCCATGGAAGGTAAGGTGGCTAAACGCACTATCCTTCATCATTCTTCTCAAATAATGAAACAATATTTTGATAACAAATCCGAAGCCGGTAAATGCCAACTGTTTTTAGCTTTGCTTAAATCTAGAAATATGGAAACTGTTAGAAGAAATTTAGGCATAACAACAATGAAGAATATGGAATCAAGTAATCACATTGTTAAATCTCTTGCTGTTGCATTCACATCGATTGGTAAAAAAACTCGTTCAAAAGACTGTAATGTGGCTCGTCGTGTATTGGCTGAATCAATTGTATGTAGATCCACAAGACAACGTCGTTTACTTAAATGCACATCAGAAATTGTTCCTTTACATCCAAAGACTCTTAAAAAATATCCAGTAAGAAGAGACAACCTTGATGTAGAGGGACAAATGGAAACATTATGGGAATTTAGTGGTAGGTTTCCCCGCAAAGACATGAAGTTAGTCGAAGCAGTGAAGGGCCTAGTGCAAACGTTTTGGCATGATAACACTAGGCCTTCTTCTAATAGGAAGGATGTGTTAAAACATTGTAGGGGTTCTCATCACACTGAACCTCATGTTAAGCATTATCTTGACATGACACAAACTCAATTGTTCGAGATGTTTAAAGTTGCCCATGTAGAGCTAAGGCTTGGGCAAAGATCTTTTGAAAAATGCAAGCCTTGGTATGTTAGAATCAATACCATCCGGAACACTTGTTGTTGTAGATACCACATAGAGTTTGACCTATATTACCATACATTTGCACATATACGTCGTTTTTTGCATCCTAACCATGTCCAGGAATGCTCAAGTACAGTACCGCCAATGTCATCCAGAGATTTCATCCATAGCCTCATGTGTCCAAGGCAAGATGGGCAGATACATTACTTAAAACAATGTGTAGACGGTTCTTGAAACAATTGTGGTGGGATATCCTTATGGTTTGATTGCATCCATGAAAGTGAAGATCAAGCATTCGGGAATGCAATTGTTGAGAAGCAGAACTATCAGTATGAGACATATCAGCTAAATGATGGGAAAGAAAGAAGGAAGATCACTTCACAGGTAAATTCTTGAATATTGACAAATTAATATTCATGTGTACACACACATTTTTTTATGTGGTTTATTGACATATTAATATTCATGTACCAGGTTCAAGTATGTGATTTTATTCCAGAGTTTCGTGGAAAGATCCAATAATACATTCAACATGTCGATATGGCACGGTAGCAAGATGAGCAATTCAGAATATGTCGGGACACCTTCCCTCTCGGAACAATACTATCAGTGGTTGACTTTGCTGAAAATTACACCCTACAACCACAAAATGAAATTCAAAGTCAATACTATCACTCAGAGCAGGTGAGCATAATGGTGCATATCACGTATCGACATGGGCAAGATAGCAGTGAAGAGAAACATGTGATACTGAAAGAAAGTCACTTCTACATAAGTGATGACCGGACCCATGACATCCATTACGTGCAACATTGCTTTAAATTATTCTATGACCATGTGATAGCTATGGATATACCATTTTATCGTCATTTCATTTGGTCAGATGGTTGTGCTGGACAGTTCAAGAATGCACGTGTATTTGAATGGTTGTGTTTGTTGCACCTAAAATACAAGGTGCCACATGTATGGAACTACTTTGAAACTGGTCATGGAAAAGGAGAGAACGATGGTGCTAGTGCATGCATTGAAACTGCCCTTCGAAGGGAAGAGATGAAGTTTACAGGTGCTCGCCTTCAAGACGCTGCATCTATAGTCCAATGGTGTGCATCTATCATGGGAGAAAAAGCAACAAGGAAACACTTAGTGCGAAGAATATTCTGGGAGGTTACAAATGTGGACCGATCACACACACCTCGGGTGAACACAGTGCATGGAACTCGACAGTTTCATTCAATTAGAAGCTCAGACAACTCGGCCCTACAAATTTGGACAAGATTGAAGGCTTGCTTTTGCAGTTCCTGTAGCATCGGTGAATGGGATGATAGTGAGCATACTGATACCATTGATACATGGGATCGAGTGACACTTGGAACCAATTTCAACAGGGGAAATGAAATAGACCATTTGGAAGATGATCAGACACATATTTCTAGAGACTATGATCACATATCGGATCTCATACAAGCAGGTACATGAGTAGTAGCTAAATAAGAAAATGTATTGATGTATTGTTTACTCGACCTTTGTATAATTTAATTTATGTAGAAATTAGAAATGCAAGACCTTATTTACAAAATGTATTGTTAACTCGACCTATTTCCTTTCACAGGTCAGATATATGCAGTGTTTTCCCAAAAAAATAATGAATGGGGTTTTGACTATTGGTTGGCACGTTGCTTAGAGTGGAAACAAACCCTTCTAGAACCTGTTACAGATGATGAAAATATTGAATTCCCAACTGGCTCGATGGTTATAAAAGGGGAGTACTTGACACTTGCAGCACAACAGAAAAGGAAGGGTAGGTATGTATATCAGGATTATAGACCAAGAGCTATTGTATACCACTTCACCAACCTAGTAGTTGGTACAAACATCAAGCTCCGCACACTTGCTCACAAAAATAGGTCACATGTATAATACTTGCTACCTCATATAGAGCACGAAATATTGATGGACACTATCGGCACCAGAGATGATCCGGATGGCCTACTTGTATGAGTGCATTGTCAGGTGCGTTATTTAAACCATGTTTGCACATTTTCATTAGGTTCTCTTTTCTTTCTTATGATGTTACTAATGTCTAGCCTTTCGTGTGCCTAGGATACAAACACCATCTATGGCACATTGGAGGCGCCAAGAATGGTGTCTTTAGACACCACCAAATTTAGTTCGGAAAATAACAAGGTCTCGAGTTGTTGAAATTTACATTTCTTGATGTTTTTAGTTTAATATATATACATTTAATTAGGAGAGGGAACTAGAAACACATGATCACCAATTCTTGCATGCACCAACTGGGCTTTCATGAGTCACCATTTTGCATGCTCCAACTAGGGTCAATACAAGTTATTTTATGTCCAACTAGGGTTTGGAGAGCAATTATGCAAGTTAGGAGAGTGAACTAGAAACACGTGATCACCAATACTTGCATGCACACCAACTAGGATTTCATGAGTCACCAAGTTGCATGCTCTGGAATTAGGGTCTTGAGACAAGGTATGAGATGTCCAACTAGGGTTTGGTGCATAATCATGCAAGTCATGAGATGTTCTTTATGAGACGGAACAAGGTATGAGATGTGCTTTTATTATGATTGTTAGTGGCATTGGTATGGAAAACGAGAACTCAAAATCATCATAAAGTAATTATTTGTACATGGTCATATGGGGGATTTGGCTAGGGATGAACTTAGTTATGAATTCTACTTGAGGAAACAACCATTATTTTGTTCAAGAATTAATCTCTTATTCAAGCATTGTCTCAAAAAGTACACTAAACACATGTACATCTAATTCTTTTCCCATGGTAGCTTACATATCAAAGTCATGGGTTTCCTTGATGGTGCATATCAAAGTGATCCGAATTTTAGTATCACAGGTCATCTTATTTTTCTTTGATATATGCATGTCAATAAGTATAAATTTGGAACTGGCATTGGAACAAACAACTTTGGATAATTAATGGCCTCAATGCTCTTGATAAAATGTGCTTTCAATGGTGGTGTAAAAACTCTCTAGGTTTTTGTTGACTAGGATCTCACTATAAATTGGATGTTAAACAAGACCTTTAATTGTCAAATACTGCTACTCTTTAGTACATTTATTTTTAGCATCTT
>LPNX010039134.1:0-46314 GCA_001517045.1 Pseudotsuga menziesii | reverse complement strand
GAGAGAGAGAGAGAGAGAGAGAGAGAGAGAGAGAGAGAGATCACTCTAAATGTTTTAAGAATAACTCGCATATGACCACATTGGATCTCATTTTCAAAATATATGTAATACCACCAATCTTCACAATTTGTTAACTCATCCATGATCACTTTAAAAATTTTAGAATAATTTGCATAAGACCACATTGGATCTCATTTTCCAAATATTTGTAACACCACCAATCTTCAGAACTTGTTAATTCATCATGGCCAAAGATGTTTTAAGAACTCTCTAATCATTTCAATCATAGAAACAAAATGTTGACACAAACCAATTAATTTTTTTCCCTTTTTTCTCAAGTCTCATTAACAAAAATTAATTTTAGTAAACAATAAACATAAACCATATAACATAATCAAATAACAGAATATATTATAAGCATATGGAAAATCAACACAATTAAATCACATTTTACATATGTAGCATATTCAAACCAACATTCTTGTACCACTAAAGTATAATCCTCATAAATACATATGCAATAAAGTAAAACGCCTATTACATATGATGATAAACTTTAATAAGTAATGCAACAACAATAATAACACTTCATATATACAACACATAAATGCATTCCATAATTCATTGTTACATTGATAGGTGTTTATATCATAGAATTTGGGGTGGACTAGCATCTATGTTTTTCCAAGATTGCATGAGGATACTCTCCAAACTGATTTTATGGAAATCGTTTAAAATAAAAAAATAAAACAATTACAAAAGAAAAGAAAAATATCAAAAAATAAAATGATAGCTGATGCATGGATCACTGGTAACAAATGCATGGATAACTCATAGATAACGCATGGATAAAAGGCTTTGTGACACACAACAAGTAACATACATCTTATTGCTTATTGCGTCGAGAGGCGCTCTACAGCCCAGTATGGGGGAGATCTTGTAACGTTACGTAACATTACATAGATGTCGGCTATAAAAAACAAAACTTTTAATTATCTTCCAAAATAAATGTCGGCCACAAAAACAACCTAATATGGGAGAGATGTTGTAATGTTCCTACCTAACAAAATAATAAAAATAAAATAAAAAATTTAATTATCGGCCATAAAAAATGTCGGTGAGAAAAACAACACAATATAGGGGAGATGTTGTAATGTTTCTTCTTAACAAAATAATAAAAAATAAAAAATTGAATTATCGGCAAAAAAAATGTTGGTAGTGCACATGGTTTTAAAACCATGAAAACCATGTGCAAGGCCTTCTAAAAAACCCATGGTTTTATTGTACATGGTTGTACATGGTTTAGGAGGTAGTTGCAAATGGTTTTAATACCATGTGCAAGGCCTCCTAAACAACTCATGATTTTAGGAGGACCTTGCACATGGTTTTAAAATTATGTATGAGGCGGATGTTCTAATGTTCTTTCCTAACAAAATAAAAAATACTATATGTAGCCATAAATAAATATTAATAACAAAAATATTATTTGTGGACCTTAAATAAAAAGATGTCCCTTCACATTAAAGCTGATAATTGAGTGCAATACTGAAGAAGAGGTCTGCACCTCCAAAGATTTGATCACTCTCGGTGCTTGATAAAGCCTACAATTTGGATCTATGCTGGTTTATGACACTTAACTTGTAACCTATCAATATTAATTGACTACAAGTTAAGCGGTTGTGCTAACAATATATATACTATTATTTTTTAATTACTCATTACATTTAGTAAGTGTAAGAAAAAATAATAATAATAAAAATAAATACCAACTCACATAACTAAACATGTCTCATTTATAGAATTAACCACCAATTGGTTGGAATCCATGAGGAGAAGAAAGGAGGTAGAGATTAGTAAAAATATTTTATTGGTACTTATCGTGTGTCCTAAATTTTCAATATTTATTTATATTAATAAAATTTTGACCAACTTTGGAAAACGTGGTTCAATTAAATGATATGTGGATTTCTTTTGATAAATATTGGTCCAATTAAATGATATAGGTCGTTCTTGAGAGAACACGTGGTTTCTTCTTAGCATAGGATATATTACCGAGTGTTTTAGACATGAAAGCCCTTCTCTAATTCAATCATTCTCTTGGTTCGTGTCCATCTTAAAATAGAATATATTATCAAATGTTTTAGACATGGAAACTTTTTGTCTAATTCAACCATTATGTTGTTTCATGTCTATTTATTTTCATGTTGTTGTACCCTTGCTCCTATGGATGATCCTTTCATAACTATGGTCATATTTATATATCAAAATCATGACAAAAATTATATTAATGTATAAAAAAATAAGTTATAATTATTGACAATGAAAAATCCTTAGTTTTTATTGGAAGAAAATTGTTTGTTTGTTACATTAAAATATTGGAGGGAAGGGAGGTCGTTTCAAAAATGTGGGAACCTCCTTTCTCTATGTTGTGCACATGGAAGGGAAGAAGTGACACTAATTGAAAATGAATTCTTATGTCTAAGAACATAACATTTTTCATTTTCTCCATCTAGAATAATTGTAGTGGAATTATGTGAGAGTTCAAAACCAATCAATAAGAATTCAAACATTTTATCATAACTCGAAATTTGGAGGTGACCTTTACTATGGAGTATTATAGTGGGTTAGATCACATTTTTAAGGTGTTTGAATCTCATAGGGGTGGTGAGCACCAGACAGGTTCTTATATGAACTTGATGTAGATCTTGTATTGCCCTTCACCTGGAGTCTCGAGGTAACACCCAATAACTAGGTTGAAATCCATGCTTTGTATCTTGGGATCACACTCCTACACTCTAAACAAATCAAATCAGCATTAACATTTGGAGACACTCCCCTTGTTATAGGCCTAGCCATAAAAGGAAGGGGTAACAATATCATAATTTTGACCAAAATGTTGCAAAAGAACCCATAATCCCTTTGCATTTTTTGAATTGATCCACATTCAAAGGTTAAACAATTTTAGTATTAATTATATGGTGGATCAATGTACTTATTTGGACAAAGGAATAGTCATCCAAAATGGGGGACCCCTACAACATTGTTGCTTCCCTAGAATTTGTTTCATCATGGTTATAACCTCCTTAGTAAACAACCCTTTGAACATGTTTTAAAATTCATGTGGTGAAATAATGAAGGTGTCAAATAGTGTCCCTAACTGGATTTGAAGGGAGGTACTATATCCCTCCCCGTGCCTCCATTAACCTTGCACGTTCACTTGCAACCTAGTTTAAGGGAGAATTTAATCCTAGATTGATGGTGATGTGGCTTACAAGTGGGGATACTAAGTAGTAATTTAATAATTTATTTTTCGCATATTTTCATTTCGCATATATCTGATCAAAATATTTTTGAAGGGGTTTTCAGAGGAGATTTCTTTTGTCAAAGGAGTTTTTTACAAGATATTTTTCTTCTTATTTATTTCCAAGGGGTACATTCAAAGAGTTTTTTTTTCCTAAGGCACTTTTGCCAAAGATTTTGTGTTCTAAAGTATTTTTGCAAAGGAGTTATTTCTTTGTAAGGGGTTTTTTTATAGAGTTTTTTTTTCCAAGGTATTTTGCAAAGTAGGTTATTTCTTTGCAATGGGTTTTTCCAAAGAGTTTTTTTTGCAAAAATGTATTTTTCTTCTTATTTCTTTCCAAGAGGTACATTCAAAGAGTTTTTTTCCAAGTCACTTTTGCAAAATATTTTGTATTCTAAGGTATTTTTGCAAAGGAGTTATTTCTTTGCAAGGGGTTTTTTCAAAGAGTTTTTTTTTCAAGGTATTTTTGCAAAGCGGGTTATTTCTTTGCAATGGGTTTTTCCAAAGAGTTTTTTTGCAAAGGAGTTTTTTTTTTCCAAAATACTTTTATAAGTTGTTTTTTCAAAGAAGGTTTTTTTTCAAAGTATTTTTTCAAAAAGGTTTTTTTTCCAATGGTTTTACAAAGAAGATTTATTTACAAGGTGTTCTTATTTTTTTCCAAGGGGTTTTTCCAAAGGAGATTAAACAATCATGGGCAATAAGAGAAACCGTAAAAAAAAGTGATCGTAAATGTAATGACTATGCTAATAGGAAAAAACAAAAACTCGAAAATAGAGCCAAAAGAGCAAGGGTTGCAGAAACGAAAGAGAGAATTGAAGATATAAGAACAGATTTGCATGACATTGTTGATGAAATGGAAATTGAAAATATGGTACAAGAAAAACAAATGGAAGTTGAAGAGACCATTGTTGAAGATGTAAATAGTGATTTGCATGTTGATGTTGATGAAGTCAATATTGAAGATCAAAATCAAGATCCAGAAATTAGACCTGATATGTATATATCATGTATTTTCCAAATTAATTTTTTATAATGAATTGTATTTTTGGACATATGTTAAATTAAATTTAACTTGATGTATAGGTACTTTCACCATTGATGATGAAATGTTAGAAGACATTGATTGTGACAAATATGGAGAAAAATTACCCATACATGTTGCACAATATCGTGCTACAAAATTTATGATGATATTCTCAAGGATTGTTCAATAGTAGGACAAGCGCAAATTTTGAGATGTTTATTGGTGTCCAAGAAGTTAGAAGGTGCTACGTCATTATTGGGTATTCACAAGGCGACAAAAAAGTCGAAAATGAAACACAATGTGATAGAAAATATAGGTGATGCAATAAAAAAATTGGCAAATCCAGAAAAAAAAAGATACCAGTGTTGCACGTAGAGAAATTCAAACAGCAATTGTTTCAGCTAGTACTAGACAAAAACGTTTAACAACACAACTAGGACAAGCAATTGGAACCTCAAGAAAGACATTATATAAACATAGCAAATTCAGAATGCAAATAAATGAAAATGATGAACTTGATTGCTGGGCAATTGTTTGTAGACAACCTTACAAAGATAGAATGGGAGAAGGTGTTAAATATATTGTACATAAGTATTGGTTGAAACATGCTAGAGTTTCACCAAAGTCAAGGGATGTGATACGACAAAGAGTATCAAGAAATGTATATGAAATCCGTCCAAAACATATAATGGAAATGACACAATTACAATTGTTCAATAAATTCAAGGAGGATCATCGCGGAATTAATATGTCAATCACTACATTTGTGCAACAAAAACAATGGTATGTTAGACCTATTACTATACGTGAGACATGTTGTTGTCGTTATCATGTGCAATTTCAATTATATTACGACAAGTTTCTTGAATTTGGTAAAATGTTTTGGACAAATTCACCACCTTCGCCCACAATACGTGAATTCATATCTCAAACTCTATGTGAGAGAAATCACGTTGAACAGGGATGATTTTAAGGAACCATACTTATTTAAAAGCGTATAAATGTTGGCAAATCTTACTAATTCTTAAAACGCCAACTATAAAATGTTTGGCGATATTTTTCACAAAAAAAATAATTTCCAAGGATTTTATATCATTTATATAATAATTTGGCGATTTTTAGGGTGAAAAAATTTTACCCCATCAAAATTGGGTGAAACAGGGCTTCAAAAAATGCAAAATGGCGAATATTTTTTTGGAGAAAAACATGGAAAAATAGCCCATGGGCTAAATTTCACCCCTAAAATCATCCTTGACGTTGAAGTATTTTATAATAAGAAATGTGTCAATGGAAAACATTGTCATCGTTGTGGAAATCTTGTTTTATTCCACAATAAATACCCTATTGATAATGATCAATTGCTTTGAAATGTAACCGTTGATTGGAGAAGATATGAATAGATCAATTATTCTACAAGTTATAGTGATGCACATTCCAAAAGAATTGATTTGCGAGAAGATAAAAAATGTGTGACATATTTTCTCAAGAAATTTGAAAGTGAAATTTATAAATACACCAAATATTCTGTAACACCCTGGTTTCGACCCCGTTTTCATTAAATGTATATGATATTGTAATTAAACGTGGTGTGGAGCTAAAGGAAAAAGGCCCACCATCGATTTAACGTTTTATGTTTCGGCGATTAAAATCGTTGCCGAGGGTATATTCGTGCTAACCAGCACATTACAATTTTGACATCATGTAAATATGCATTTTAATTAAAATAAACCCCAACCAGCTATGTTAATGCAACCATAATGAAAAGGACATGATTTTCGTAAGGATAAGAAGGGGGGAATGTCTAACCCTTGGGATCCATTGGGGAAAAGCCAAGTGTCAATTGATGAACACTTTTTAGCTTTCACCCACCTTTTGTCTTACTCACCTTGCCTTGTCTCATTCAACTACCAAATTAAATCCTCTGATGATTAGTTGGGGTAGTTATTACATGAACAGTGGTGTGTGGCAGGACTGTCAGTCCTTGCCCACATGCACACTCCACCAGGTATCCGTTCCTCTTCACATGGGCAGGAAGAGAAAAAACGACCCCCATTCTTCCATTTTGCCATTCTCACGTAGAGATGATTGTTTTCTCTCCTCACGCATAGGTTTTGGGATTTTTCTCATGCAGAGAACTGGGAGAGCTGCCTTACGTTCACGATTTCCTTGTGTATAAATCTCGTTTTTGGGTTTTGCTGTGTGAAGTCACTTTGCAGGTTTTGTGGGTCTGTGTATACGAATCCATCTCTACGCTGAGAGTTCGTTACATCTGATTCCCTTCCCAATCGGGTTGTGTCTTTTCCATTGTTTCAGTGGAGAAATCATGGCTGTTGTTTTCCCCATGAGTGTGCATTGTTGTTGAGTTGTTTTAGCCACGTTAGGACCAAGAACAACTCTAGGATTGTCTTGCTCGGTTTGAGCTGGGTATTGCCATTTTGGCTACAATGTTGTTTCCCTTTTTCTTCCCCAGGGAAGAGAATTGCTCGATTTTGTTGTGTGTATGCAGTGGTTGGTCTTTGGATGGTTTTGGAGTGGGAATGAAGGTTTGGTCTGCTTGATAAATCTGGTGTGTCCGGGAGCCTCATAGATAGAGATAGAGGGTTGGCTTTCTTCTCCACACCCCCTGAGAAGCACTGGAAGGGAAGTTAGGACCTAAGGGACTGTGCAGCAGAGAAGGGACTAATTCCTTGTGTTGGGTGTGTGTGGGTGTCCTAGAAGTCAGGTTAGTTCTGGTGCAGGTGTCCTTAGCTCTTCAGTGAACCCACCAGCTTAGCAGTCAGCTTTTCCCAGCTCCTTGATAGCCTGATAAACCCAACTGTGTTGGCTTGGCTGAATTTTGTGGTATCCTTGGCTATGTGTGAGCCTGCTTAGTTTCCTTATTCCTTGTAGGAATCATGTCTAGCTCGGGGGTGACAGTGTTGCTAAGAGATTAAGGAGCACACTGGCCTATAATTGGGTGGAATGTTGCAGCGACATGGCTGGTTGCGGGATGATTTTGTTCATAAGATAAGTATTCTTGTCTATTTCATCTTTGCAATTGTATTTGATGTTTAATGAAAATGATGAACATGCTAAATGCTTGAATGTATGGTTTTGCTTCCGTTGTATGGTAATAATGTATGCATCTTTTACTTCAATGCATTTTGATTTATTTATTGTTGTATGTTCATGGGGCTAGTTACCCGAGTTAGATCGTATTATGGTAGCGTCCTATTCATCGGTCGGAGGGTCCGAGACGTTACAGATTCACATAGAGCACGATCGAAAGACCTTCAATTCAAACATTTCTGTGAAATTTTTCCAGCTAGAACAATTTTGTCTGTGGTTGATTTTGCAGAAAACTACACATTTGCTGCACAAGAAGAGATTCAAAGTGAATACTATCATTTTGACCAAATTTTGATATGTGTCAATGTTATATATAGACATTCTCAACAAGATGTTGATGGCATTGAAAGCACATGTGACAATCGAGATGTGATTAAAGAATATCACTTTTATATCAGCAATGATCGTACACAAATACACACATTTTGTTCAACATTGTATTGAAAAAAATTTCATGATTCTCTAAAAAGGCATGAAGTTAAATTCGATTAACATTGGATATGGTCGGATGGATGTGCAGGACAATTTAAATCTTCACGGTCATTTTTTTGGTTATGTCGACTTCATAAAGCACTGAACATTAAACATCGGAATTTATTTGAAACTGGACATGGAAAAGGTGAACATGATGGTGCAGGAGCATGCGTAAAAAGAGCACCTTGAAGATGGAAAATGAACCATTCTTCTAAATGATTCCATCCAGCTGCAGAGGTTGTCCAATGGTGTAAATCACATCTAAGCCATGATTGTAGTCAACAATCAAAAGATGTGCGCAAGTATGTACACGATTTTTTTAATTTATATTAATTGTCAATTTTTAAAAATGTATGTACTAACATTGAAGTATTTGTACACTAACATTAAAAGTTGTCATTTGTGATTTATCATTTATTGTGTAGGTTTTTTTGGCTTGTTGGGGTCCAAGATTTAGATAAATCAATACCATACAAGGATAGCACCATACATGAGACTATAGAACTTCACTCTATTCAAACAAAAGCCTTCCAAAACTTGTTTGCATTTGACAGTAGAAAAAAATCATGTTTTTGTCATATTTGCACTGAAAATGTTGAATCTACAGAAGTTTGTGAAAACATAACAAACAACTATGTAAAACATTGGAAACACACAAAGATTAATCCAAAAGGGAAAATGCCACTAGCAAACATAGAAGAATTAGAATCAGAAGAAATAAAAATATCATCTGATGGCGATAGAATTTCATATCTTGTTAGAGAAGGTAATGATCTTGTTGATTGTTCATTGTTGTCCATCACCTTATGTGTATATAGTCAATTTAATTCACTTAAAAACTCTAACGCCAATTGTAATTTTCACAGGAGATGTTTTCGTTGTGATTGCACTTTTAAACAACAACGAAAATGTTAAATATTATTTGATGCAATGCACTGAAGGAAAAATGAAGTTATTGGAGGACTACAATGACAACGGATTTACATACGAGAGAGAATCCATCATTTTAAAGAGTTATTTTTTGCAGCAAACCCATATGACTGAAAATTATGTCTACTTTCAGGATTATGAACCCGATTTTATATGTTGTCTGTATAGTCATTTAGTATGTGCATCTCGAATAAAATTGGTACAAGTTCCATCGAAAAAAAACTTAAAAAATAGAAAATAGAAACTGTCCAAATATGACCATGGACGGATAATTGAGGACGACATTCCATTATGATGTTTTTAACTATATCATTTATTGTTTTATGTTAATATTGGCTATCATGCTCAAAGATAGATTGATGTTTTAGAATTCAGAATAATTGTGTGCTTAGTCATTTAGTATGTTACCTTATTAGAATTCAGAATTGAACTTTAATTTATGAGAATTTAGAATCAAGTTGCTAATGTTACCTTCGTAATATAAAATATTAAAATTCAGAATCAAGTTGCTAATGTTACCTTAAAAGTCATGGATTGAACTTTAATTTATTAGAATTCAGAATCAAGTTGCTAATGTTACCTTAAAAGTCATGGATTGAACTTTAATTTATTAGAATTCAGAATCAAGTTGCTAATGTTACCTTAGTAATAAAAAATATTAGAATCCAGAATCAAATTGCTAATCTTACCTTAGAAACTTCATATATTGAACTTTAATTATTAGAATTCAGAATCAATTGCTAATGTTACCTTAGTAATAAAAAATATTAGAATTTAGAATCAAGTTGCTAATGTTACCTTAGAAACTTCATGGATTGAACTTGAATTTATTAGAATTCAGAATCAAGTTGTTAATGTTACCCTACTAATAAAAATTATTAGAATTCAAAATCAAGTTGCTAATGTTACCTTAGAAATTTCATGGATTGAACTTTAATTTATTAGAATTCAGAATCAAGTTGCTAATGTTACCTTAAAAACTTCATGGATTGAACTTTAATTTATTAGAATTCGGAATCAAATTGTTAATGTTACCTTAGTAATACAAAATATTAGAATTCAAAATCAAATTGGTAATGTTACCTTAGAAACTCCATGGATTGAACTTTAATTTATTAGAATTCAGAATCAAGTTGTTAATGTTAACTTAATAATAAAAAATATTCCATATGAGGCAGAGGCATATTGTCAATGACAAGTAATAAATTAAAGTTCTATGACGAGAGATAATATTCTAGTTATGTATATGATCATTATCTAAACTTTGATTGTGAATACAAAATGTGAGTTAGGAATATTGCACCTATCAAAACTTCTTAACATTCATTCTCAACATCTCAACACTAAAAATATTTTACATCTACAAACATACATAAATTTAATAATACATACATTCATATATTTACACCAATCAAAACTTCCTAACATTCATAACATTACCTAACATCCATTCCTAGCATTCTCCACATTGATTCCTAACTTTCCTCATATTCATTATTAACATTAGATTACACCTATCAAAACTTCCTAACATTCCTAACATTTTCTAACATTCCGCACATTGATTCCTAACATTCCCCATATTCATTCTTAACATTAGATTGCACCTATCAAAACTTCATAACATTCCCCACATTGATTCTTAACATTCCTCATATTCATTCTTAACATTAGATTGCACCTATCAAAACTTCCTAACATTCTCAACTTCTCAACACTGAAAATATTTTACATTTACAAACATACATATATTTAATAATACATATATTCATAATATGTAACTTCATTATACATGTATATAATCCAAAAAAACAATATGTAAGGTCAATTTACATGTATATAATAAAAAAAAACAATCATGAACATGTGAGTTCAATGTACATATGTATAATCCATATTAAAGCTTTCTAACATTCTCAACTTCTCAACACTAAAAATATTTTACATTTACAAACATACATAAATTTAATAATACATACATTCATAATACGTAACTTCAATATACATGTATATAATCCAAAAAAACAATATGTAAGGTCAATGTACATGTATGTAATCCAAAAAAAAAATCATGAACATGTGAGTTCAATGTACATATGTATAATCGAAAAATTGAGCTCATCAATGTCCAAAACAACTACAATATATATAAATATATATCAACAAAAAAAGAACAATATAAATAATTCTCTAAATGAAAGCCCACCATTATTCTCCACTAGGGTCTTCCCTTGGACTCATAACAACCTGCAACATGTATAGAAACAGATTATGAATATCATAAATTATTTAAACAATTTTAAACTAAAATCAAAACGTTGAAATATTAAACTAATGTCGAAGAACAATTCAATTATTAACAAAATTACCTCTAATTCTCTATCATCCAATGGAGTCCTCCCTTTGCCTCTAAAAGGTAGAGGAGACCCAAGCTGCAACATGTATAAAAGAAATTTATGAATCTTACAAATTATTTAAACTATTTTAAACTAAATTCAAAAAAAATAAAATATTAAACTTACAATTCCACCACTACCCTCCAATGGAGTCTTTCCTTTGCCTCGAAAAAATCGAAAAGACCCAAGATTCAACATATATAAAAGCAATTTACAAATGTCAAAAATTATTTAAACTATTTAAACTTGTATATCAGAGAACAATTCAATTATGAACAAAATTACATCGGTGCCAATATCCACATCCATCAGAGAACCTATATCTTCATCGTCAATTTCAATATGTTCTCTTCCCTTAAAATTTAAATTTTGTTAATAAATAAATCATAGTAAAAACGAAAAAAACTAAGCTTAAGCAATTGACTTAAAACCAAAACAAAAAAATTAAAATCATTAGCTCACAATACATGGAAAATCGTTTAAACAGTTCGAATCTAATGAAACCTGCATGGATAAGTCAAATTAACAATAAGATACATAGTTAATTTTTCGTTTTAAAGATAAAATATCTTTCAAACATAGATATGAATATGTAAGTAATAAATATACCTCTCCAAAATGTTCATCTACATTTCTAGCATTTTGACTAGTGGAGACTCTAAAATTATGTTCATTTAACAATCGAGAAAACTGAAACCAATAAACATTTATGTAATGTATTTATTACTATACATCAAAAAATAATAATATCATACATAGATATAATGTAACAAAAAGTTCAATTCAAAATAAATAAATAAATGTAAATAGATTGAAAGTACACAAACATCTCCTATACTTGACGTCTCATTAGATATTCTATCTAAAGCTATATCACGACAAACCCTGGCATAGACCTTTAGATCTTCAATCCCCATACGATCTAACTCATCATTTTTTTGTAAACAATTTTTTGCTGAATAGTGGCTCGAGCCCTCTCTCTACTCAATCCAACATCAACTTCTATAAATGCCGAAGTTAAACCTTCGGCAACATTATGCCTTACAGTTGTCCCAACTTATGATGTGGGCTCCATCTCCGATTTGTAAGTCACAAGCCTAGGTGGACGAGATATCTGAGGTGGAGGTCGAAAAGTACTGGGATCTCTAAGAGCACATTTTCGATTGCATGTTCTCCCATTTCCAACTCCATAAAACTCAGAATGAATATCAGTATAATCTGGCTTCATATTTTTTTTTTTTAAATCGGCATAAAAAAACCTAGCAAAATAATTAGGAACCTCATCGTTCCATGGCAACCGACCATAGGATGCAAGGAACCGATCATATAAAAGTTGTGAAAGTTCAGGGTGCTTAAAATATTGCACTTTCAATGCTTTAGACCCTCTTTGAAGTTAAACATTGAGTTGGCATGTTCTCTACTCATTCTCTCCTTCACAACAGCCCACTTGTCTCGACCCATCACCTGTGTCTTTTTTCTCTATATCAAGGCAACAAAACCATCTGTTGTTGGTCTAAGATCCTCATATACCTCAATGAATTTTTGTAATGATTGCAAAACCATCTCTATACTTTTTTTGTTCTCTGGAGCAAAATCCAAACTAGAAAGATCGTTTTGCAGCTTGTCATAGTGAGATCTGCAGCTTTCAAGGGTCGTTTGTTGAAGATCACTTTCTCATGGAAGCTCCTCCGGTAAATCTGATGGATAGGTCGTAATGGGTGTACAACCCTCACCTAGTTGAACATATTGTGTCATAGCTTGACCTTCGCCACCTTGTGTAGGATGACGAGCCTCTTACGAACCTTGCTCTGGATCCACGCTTGTCTCTTGTACAGAAATTCGAGATCCACATTCACCCACAGAGAATAAGGGGGAATCATATCTACCACTATCGCCTCGTCAATGATCAAATGAATGTGAAATATACAATAAGCTTGAATCCCGAGGTGAAGTCAACAACCTTCGATTATCATTTGGGACACCAACTCTCGAAGAATGTGATGACCTCCTATGCTTCTGTCTCAAACGCTGCTCTCTTTCCATTTGCTATGATATCTACAAGTTTACATAAATATCAACTCATAACATATTCAAATTCTACATGTTAATTCCTCAAATTCAAAGACCTAGCTACTAAAAAAACTAAGTTTTCAATAAGGACCTAGATGTCCCTAATATCATCTAATAGTTCTTAAAATGAATATAGCTAATTTATTATTGGATGTATGAGAAATTAATGTGCCAATATTTATGTTTTTGATGTTTTAAATGAATAGAACCAATATAGTCAAATATTAAGTAAAAGTTACATTTCTTTATATCAAGGTATCAATTCATGAACATAAATCTTAATTTAAATCCTAAATTAATACATAAATTATATCTACAAATATTTTTGTTGTTCCATAGAATCATAAAAAATTGTTCTCGATTTGAATTACAATTATAGATAGTTATAATGTAAGCACTCAAAAATAGAAACAATTAAAATCATACTAGTCACTTTATCTAGTAAGCCACCCAAATACGAACAAAGCACGAAGTAAGCAATGGTAATTGTTACAGCTGATTTTACCACACATGGTGGATCACACCTTTATGGCATTCCCTGTCCCTCTGCAAACTCTTTAGACCCCATGGACCATTTTTGTACCTTTGATGTTTCCAAGATCATCCCTAAAAACATGCATTATTTGCTATACACGACTTTTAAACCTATTCTCGCGTATATACGCGGATATGACCCTCAAACCCGCGTACATCGGGATGTGTGCAAAAAGCCAAATAGTTTTGTAGTTTTTCTTGATGTGGATCCGAGTCACTTGTCTCTTGGCCTTTCATATGCCTTGAGATCACTCATATTTGACCTTCCATTACCCCATTGAATCACTATACAAGGAACCCTTTGGATACATTGAAGGGAGAGGAATTGAAGAGTAAGAAAACTATAGTCTATTGTTGCCAAAGCTTATACTCGAGTCTGCATCCCTTTGTCCCTTGGAGCACTTTGTGTTCTTCCCAAGCTTGCCTTTGCTTGTGAGCTTGCTATCGAGAGATGGAGGATTGAAGTGGTGGAGGCCCAGGTGGAGAACTCCGTTTCTCCGATTCGCAGACGTGCCGATAGAGGTTGTCACTACTGTAATCTCTGATTTATATTAATAGAAATATATTTTCCTGTCCAATAATGTATATTTAAATGAGTATTGAATCCATGGATGTTTTTAAATGCTTATATGTTATTAATTATATATGCTAGAGTAGGTATAACGCAATTATATAGCATGCTTGTCTTGTTTGCTAAGTGTTGAGAAAGAAAATTGCTAATACAAGCGAGAGTGGAAAAGCTCAATGCAGATCTACATCAACCGTCCGAAATCAGGTATGTTTCGAGATCTTTTAGTGTTAGATGTTTGATTTCTCTTACATATGGGAAATGATTGATTTTTGTGGTTACCCTGTCTGTTGTGGTACCCCAAGCCATAGGAAGTTTTCTCCGTAACAATAATCATAGAGCTAATCTTGGAGTAATGGGATAAAAAATTTGATTTATTTTGTATTAACTACATGGGACATTATAGGTACACTGATTAGCAATATACATACTTACCATAATAAGAGACATGTTATAATAAAATAGAGTATAGAAAACAATGGCAGAATTTAATTTCAAGCAAAAAGATGTTGCACTCTGTCCATTTGGATAAAGTTCATTCGCTCTGTCCATATTGCGCATGCACTCTGTCCATATGGACAGAATTCATTCACTCTGTCCATGTGGATATTATCTATCGAATGATAAATGTGGCTAATAGTACATACCTTGAAGAAGAAACAAGTAAAAACATTACTACTTCCGCTTCCTCTAAATTTTATGTGTAGATATCAGTCGTGGAATAATTGAAGTTATAGATTTGATCAATCATATCTATAACTCCAAATACTCGCTGACCCATATCTACAAATAAATATAAATGACCCTTCTTTATATAAATGACTTTGCGACTTATATCTACAAATAAACTCGAACAACGAAGGAAGCAAAACAAACCAACCAGCGAAAAGACGAATGATACCTGCCAACAATGTACAAAAAGTTATAGCATGATAAGTGTAATCATCAGCATTTGCATATTACTTCATATTAATACAGGTTGTAGAACTTAGGTGTAAATAGTTTACCTTATATATACTATTTCTACAACCCTTTGTATATGTTAAAGCTTAACCACAAACAGATCTTACTTTTATGAATGCAAAGTTGATCTATGGATATTTATGGACTTAATACTCATATCAATCAATACAATATCCTAATATAATGGTAAATATAAATTGTAACTAATAAGCATTATAGAGGTTGTTTGTGGTTCTTTTATGACATAAATTAATAGGATTGATACTAACCTTAGTGTACTAATAATTGTTATTTGTAATATTTGGTATATTATATTAGAAATACATAGATCAAACAGATTGGTAATTATAATTACAGGTTAAATGCATTTGTTATTTGTACTATAATAATACATTCCATTGTTTTAATGATTATGGCTATCATGTACTTGTAACATAACATGGAACACGTAGAACTATAAGTAGCTACACGCACATAAACCAAATTAAACTAAGTTGGAATTATTTGCTAAGCCCTATAGAACTCTAATGAATGAGTTTATGAATATCTCATCTGAAGTTAATTTATTACAGTAACTGAAGGCCTAGCTTGTGCAACTATGCATAACAAGCCTCCAATGAAAGACTACTAAGCTCATACAAAGACAGAGTTCATCAACTCTGTCCCTATGGACAGGATTCATCAACTTTGTCCACGTGGACAGAATTCATGAACTTTGTCCATTGTGAAGGTGATGATGTCACGTATGTTTTGTTTGTTACCTTAAGTGACTCTTCATTCTGGAAAAAATATTTGAAGACCAAAAATAACATGAATATTTTTAAATGCACACCTATGCCTCCACTTTCCTTCATTCCAACTTGTACATTTTTAAAAGCCAAAGCCAAAATATAACTAAAAATGTAACTTTGATATGCAAATACTAAAATATCATATTTTGACTTTAATATCCAAAAATTATAATATTATTAGGTCCATCAAATCTCAATACTTGGATTTTTGTTTGTTTATGATTTATATAAAAAAAACATAAAACCCTTATGCTAAATAAATCCAAAGCCAAAATATAACTATAATTGTAACTTTGATATGCAAATACTAAAATTTCATATTTTGACTTTGATATGCAAATATTAAAATATTATTAGGTCCATCAAATCTGAATACTTACATATTTTTCGTTTATGATTTATATAAAAACAACTTAAAACCCTTATGATAAGTAAAGTGATCAAAGACATGAACTCTGTCTCTACACTACTAATTAACATGTGCAATAAACTTTAAGACCAAAAAAAAACTATAAAATCAAAGAATTATGCGACGTATAGGAAATTTAAGCCATTGGCTACATCAAGTCATGAATCTCTTTGGTGAACGTTCGAATTATAAAAAAAATTGCAAGAAAAAATACCTATTGAGAAGAGGACAGAGCACGAACAAACCTCCACGTCGAGAGGACGCCGAAAAGGTGGCAGACGTACACGTCAACGCACAATAAGCAGGACTGCAAGCGGGGATGGGGACGACAGGCGAGAAAGCGAGTGGCAAAACAAGGACGATGGGCAACCAGACAGGTGGTGGGACAGGCATGACGGTCAACACTACAAGTGGCGAAAAACCGGAGACGACTGTAAGCAGAAAACATGAAAATGGAGCCGCAACTGACCTTTTATGTAGAACAATTATTCGACCGAACAATTGTTCGACCGAATAATTGTTCGACCAAATAAACATAGAGCCATTGGTCAAAATTACCGGCCGGCTATACGTTCAATCAAATTAAACGGCTCACCGTTAAAAAGTATTCAACGAAATAAAGGATCAATTATTCTTACCTATAACTAATAAAAACGTCATTCGACCAAATAAATATAATTATTCGACCGAATAACGTCCACTATATTGCTCGGGCACTTAATTCTCACAGAAGTGTTGCCCAACTTCGCGTTTTCACCATGTTATGTTTGATGAGTTTAAAAGAAAATGTAGTACCCCTATGTGCCCATGCCTTTAATAATGAAAGGATTGTCTTAAGGCATGGATGCATAGTAAGAAATGTGCTACCTGTTGGACACCTATATGCACTCTCAAGTGGAATTCTCAACTTCAACAACATTTGGTACAAGTGTAAGCAGCTTAGTTCATCAAGTACAATGTTTGCTCCTTTTCTTTTGTGCACTATGGGAAGCATATTGTTTGTTTCAAGTGAATTCACTATTATGAAGCCTCTCTATCAAGGAAGTGAGACTATGTAACTTCTGAGTTTTCCTTTTGGTTTACCTAGTTGTCGAAGAACTACTCCTATTCGTTTGGACTCCAATGGTATGTTATATTGGAGGAGCAAATCCAAGTTTTCCTTTACTCATTTGTTATGTTTCTTGTAATGCCCAATGGGTTGCAAGAATTTGACCCTAACAATAAGGAGTCAAGGCAATCCTCAAGTTCGAATATCAATATTGGGTTGCAAGAATTTCACCCCAACAATAAGGAGTCCAAGGCAATCCTCGAGTTATGATATCAATATAGACAAGGCATTGATTCTTAGGAGCACTGGTGATGAAGCAAATTACAAGACTAATAAGATATTAAGACATTTATCCATTGAAGGGAAGAGAACGAGGAAAGCAATCAAGTATTCATGTTTGCATGTAGAAAAGAAAGAAGCCAGGTAACATGTATCTGAAATTTAGCTAGGGGAATAGAGGATTAGAGTTGATAAGTTGGAAAATGGAACTCGAGCTGTCGTACAACTTGATACTAGTATTTGCTCAAATCTCTCAATCATTGATAGGGATTTCTCTCATCTTCATTGGCTTAATCAAAAGAACAACCTATTGATGAAAATACAATGCAAAAAGTGGAAGCATTCTCAATAGAAAAACATGTAGCATTTGGCAACCATAGCTTGGACAAGATATATTTATGGAGGCCCACAATGGCCATGTTTTTTAACATATGTTTCGAACTCACTCTGAGATCACATTCAAGAGTGAAGAAGTGTTTATGGTGTGAAGAAGTATTTTGACTTTGGGTTAGAATCAAGACTCAAGTGTAATGTTTTGGTTTATCTCTATAGAGCTATTTTGAGTAAACTTTTGAATGGCACTTTTATAATTTATTTAAAAAATAATAATCAAAATAAATATTTTTAAATCATTAAAATGAATTTCCAAAAATATATATCAACTTGTATAATAAAATAATTAAAATCCTCTAGTTATAGTAAGTAAAAGAATTAATATTTATAATAAGTCATTTTAAAATAATAAAACTAACATAATTTGTATAATTGATAATATATATAAATGTATGAAAATCAAATAAGAAAAGTTGTTTTTTAATATCATGATCAAATTACAAGGAAGAAATACAAGTAACCAAATCAAAACCATCACACTTTGAATATTTAATTTTCAGTATACATGTACTTTTGTTTATATAGATTTAAACCAGATTACCAATAAGAAAATACATTATCTCAACAATTTAGCTCGCTCAAACTATAACCATTTCATATAATATCAAATATAACCATTTCATATAATATCAAATTTAGAGGAGACCACTTCCATGAAATGCATAGAACTTAATTTAAAAAGAAAAATAAAATGTCCAAAATACTTCAATTTAATCTAAAAATTAATTATGATTATTTGTCTAAAATTTAAATAATAAAAAACTACTTTTTGAAATTATTATAATATAAATTTATAAAATATTTGAAAATTCATTTGTTAATCTAAATTCTCATTAAATAAATTTTATTTATAAAATAAATTAAAATTTAAAATAACACACAAAATATTTATAACTAGCCTCTAAAAAATAATAAAACTAAATTATTTTTTTATAAAATAAAATAAAATTTAAAATATCTATAATTAACCTCTAAAATTAATAAAACTAAACCATATTCTTTAAAATCACTCTTTTATTCCCTTACAAATTCTCTTCAAAGAAAATGCAAGAATATTCAAAATCCTGTACAACTTTTGTCGTATCGTATACAACTTTCGTTCAAACAAGGCACCGAAACACGTAAAAATGAAATTAGCGACAATTATTGTTTCAAGACACAATACACAGCAAAAAACAACTTCCGTTCAAACAAGGCACCACAAAGTTCAAATTTGAGAAGACTTGTAAAAAAGAAACTAGTGCGCAATTATGGTTTCAAAACACAATATACGCCACAAAAGTCGACTTCGAGAAACATTTGATAAGATTGTGAAAATGATGCACTGATTGGATTGAGCCACAACCCTCCACCAGCATCAATGTAAACTTCGATCCAATTAAAAACTTTCTTACCATTTTCATTTTAATTAGGAACATTTTCGTATTTTCCAAAGAGGTCGAGTGTCAATCAAAGGTCACAATACATTCCGAGAATTAAGCTTTAAGTTCCCCATAAAAAATAATTAAATATAAAAGACGGGTCGATACAATCGTAGAACAAAAATAAATTTATCATGGAAATAATTCAATATAATCAAACCAAAAAAGCACATAAATACGGCAAAGAAATTTACTATAATATAATAATAATAAAAATAAGTAGACCGAGTAAACTATAATAAAATTAAATAGATAAATAGAAAAAGCAATATGATTGCTACAAAGAATTTTACTATTTTATAGTAAAATGAAATAGAGCTAGTAAATTATAATAAAATAAAATAAAAAAGCTTTTGATTACTACAAAAAATTATACTATAAAATAGTAAAATTAAATAGAACCATTAAACTATAATAGAATAAATATAATAATTAAATAGAAAAAGCATTTGATTACTACAAAGAATTTTACTATAAAATAGTAAAGTTAAATAGAGCCAGTAAACTATAATAGAATAAATATAGAGAAAATAAAACTTTTACAGAAAACAATTATGGTTTTTTAAATTTAAATATTTAATATAAATAAATATAATTCATTCAAATTACTCTTTAAATTTAAATATTCAATATAAATAAATATAATTCATTCAAATTACTTGTAATTTTTAAATTGTTGACTAAAATCCAACTTTTTAAATTGTTCAAGTAAAATCTAAAACTCTTTTTGATGGGCTGAAATCTCATTTTCTACAACTAAAAACAACTCAAAACCCAGCAGTTGGTAAATGTGGAAGTCTAACTACTTACCTAGGGCCAAGTTTCACTTCAAAATTTTCCTTAAACATTTAAACCAGACAGCTGACCTACACAGATAGCAGCCTACTCAGTTGTGATAAGCCAATGATAACTATCCTCCCTGCTAGTCTATCAACTACATTATAATAAGTTTTGGCAAAACTTGAGTCTATCCACTTGCTGAACACCAACAAGTTTCACCCATAGTTTTTCTTGAACAACAATGATGAGACAGCTTACCTACACTACTAGTATACCAACTGAATTATGGTAGCCAGTGATAACTATCCTCACTACTAGTATACCAACTGAATTATGGTAAGCCAGCAGAATTATTATAAACTAATGAAACTAATGATACCTTGTTAGAGTATCGATATAACATGGTATAACCACAGCACTTCTGGGAACATAAAAATGTGGACTAACTGCCACTCCTAGTAATAGGGTCTTGTGCTGGGTTTCAAATATTCATTAACATATACAGGTTTTAGTGTAACCACAAACTGCACATACCCTATTTCCTGCTATTTTAACAACTAAATTATCATAAATTTTTACCACCTAAAATAAACAGATTTCAGTTAATACCACTTAATACCTAAAAGATAATATCATGCCACCCAGCACCTTCGGCTTGTGTCACCCAGTACCACATACCTAGAAGATCTTACAATACCATATAACTAAATTCATAGAGAAGATCTTACAATAACATTGTAGCATGGTTATACTCGCCTAAATGCATGCAGAAAATCTCACGTCATCCAAAATACCAAATGCATGGAGAAGATCTTGGAAGAAAATCTCACGTCACCCAATACCTACAAGTGCATAAGATGCATAATTCCACTTCTGAAATATGAGAATTCAGGTGTAATGAAATGACTCCAAGTGTGCTGTAAAATATATACTTGGATATACGACCCATAAGAGGATTATATTCAAATTATTATTCATTATATTTGACTATATCATTCGGCTTTTAAATAAAGTGCTTAATGCCACTCATCAAATGGTCATAATTTTCAAATTATGCCTCGTGATCTCCCACAATATATCTTTGACATCAAATCAAGTTTTATTTTGGTTTTAAACTATTATTCAAGATCTCTCGGACTGAATCTACATTCTTTATCAAAGTCATTCAGCAAATTAAAATTATTATTCATGATCTCTGACATTATACATTTGACATCCAATCAAGTAATTTTGGTTTCGAATCTATATACCATTAATCAAATTAACTCAGCAAACTTAATAAAGTTTTTTTCTGAGTAAAGGTTTCCGATCAGTATATATCACACAGAGAGGTAGGTAATGGCTCTTACCATGTGAGTGTTTTTCAGTAAAAGTTTCCGATCAGCATACATATATCACACAAAGAGTCTTTATCAAAAAAATATACTTTATCCAATGTTGCATTTTTTTATCTAATTAAACTAGGTAGGTTTATTTTGTTAGGTAATGGCTGTTACCATTTTGTGAGGCGATTTTGTTAGGTAAATAGTTCAGCAAACTAAGAGACTTAGATCATATAATACCAGTTAATCCCTCCCGTGTACAGTGGCCGTGTTATATACATATTTGTATGTTATGGGAATGTCTAATGAAATGCATTGATACAGAGACTACAAAGAACCAGAAAGGTACAAGAGAAAGAGAGGAAATTGTAAACAAAGTTATCAATCCCTCTCCCGTGTGCAGGGGTCGTGTTATATAGTGTGTTTTTTAAAGTTTTAGATCAGCCTATATCGCTTGAGCATAAAACATTTGCATCTTTATCCAATGTTTGAATAGTTATGTCTAATTAAACTAGGGAAGTTCATTTTGTTAGGTGATGCCTCTAACAATTTGAATGACTTGGGTTAATGGGAAGAACACATAGAAACGCGGTTACTTGTTTTTCAAGGGGTATAAGAAGACATGTAAGAATAACAATAGAAACGCTATGGCAGGTTTAGTACCAATGTTCTGTTCAACCGGTTCATCACAAGCTATCTTCACACCCAAGATCTTAATCCTCAGCCTACTGTCTCAATTCATTATGAAATATCAATTGAAGGATCGATATACCCTTGAAACCTTCTTAAATGTTAAATTGATGCACAATGAAAACGCTATAGCTCCACAAGATGGATTCAAAACCTCGATTCATTATGGATTATCAATACAAGTCTGGATACCCTCGAAATATTGATGCACGATTTAAGACGCTATAGCTCCCATGGTCTGTTTAATAAAACCAGGCAGGTTTAGTAGTTAATGTGTCTTGCAATTTGAATGACTTGATTAATTGGGTGACTTCTTACTTACCAGAGAAGAACAAAGATATGAAAACTTTAATAAATTCCTCTGGATTTATTCAACACAGACAATTTTCACAGCAAATATCTTACAACATTAGCACATTGAAATAAAGAATGTCAATAATACATTGAATTACAAATATCGACTGATGTTAAACACCAATACCCCTAGATCTGCATTGTATTAAAAAATTGATACACAGATCTCTTAAATACATAAAACCACAAATCTAATAAATGTGAATATAGAGAGCAGCTCAAATGATTAGTATGCATATTGAGAATAAAGAATTATAGAGCGTCTCCTTAAACATAGATAGATAAAGAGAAGAAGATAAAATTCATTCAAAATCCCAACCATCCAAATCATGTCCGTCAATTACATCAACCCAAACAAATGTCCGTCAATTACATCAACCCAAACAAATAAACCAAACAATACATCATATAACCATTAATATTTCCCTCCCTCTACATATCCAGGAGATTTATACCAAACAACAAAAATACAACCTTGTAAACGGCTGAAGATAAACAATTTTACTATGTGCGGAACACACTCAGAACAACACATGCGATTAGATTCTTTAGCTCAGACTATCAAAAGAGAAAAAACATAACCCAGCAATCTTTGGGATTTCAATTTTTACATCCCAAAACAATGTTGAACATTCCTTGAGATTCCAAATTTTAAGCTACCTAATCTGAGGATAAATATATTAGCACAGCCACAAATAAAGTGTTCGTTATTTGTGGTAGTGGGATTTCAATTTCAACATCCCAAAACAATGTTGAACATTCCTTGAGACTCCAAATTTTAAGCTACCTAATCTGAGGATAAATATACTAGCACAGCCACAAATAAAGTGTTGGTTATTTGTGGTAGTGAATGTTCATAGGCACAACCAACCTTGTAAAGATAGCTGGCAGCTAAACAAAAGCTAAAATATTAAATTTTAAATGCATCATTCAATATTAAATTTTAAATACATCATTCATACCCTATTAGTACAAAACCTAAAACATATAAATTTATATCCATTATTCATACCAAATACTGAAATATAAATAAAACTCATGTAAAAACAATAACTAAAGCTTATTTAAATCTTAATAAAAAATCTTAATAAAAATGTATTTAAGCATAACAAGATACCACATAATAACATAAATCAAAATATATCCCTACTGTACACAAAAAATGAATAATGAATCAAAATAAAAAATAAATCCCTGCTGTACACCAAAAACGAATCAAAACAAATCAGTGCTGTAACCACAAAATTGATCTTAAAATTAATCTTATTGATCCGGATAAGCCAGTCCATCTGACATAATGTATAAATACCTATGGGCATAATTAAAACATGTTACTAAGATTTTACAACAATGTCAATACATCTTACAACAATGTCCTATGAATTGACATTTGTAGGCATCTTAGTCGCGGCAGGGCTTTTCAAAAAACAAAACTCACTGCTTATTCCCATAGTAGCCATGAAAAATAACAAGTCAGAGTTTAAGAAAAACCTTGCCAAAAAAAATGTCTGATACCGCAACTTTGTTTTGAAGAGCCAATATCCAATAAGTAACATTGAACATTCCTTCATTCGTTCCTTGACCTACAATATTCCTACACTCGTTCTTTGACATAGAACATTCCTGCATTCGTTCTTTGACATAAATACTCCTGATAACCCGTCGAGTCGAACAATCTGATGCTTGCCAAGACATTGAATTAACAGACGATTAGTATCTACCATTTCTCACTACTCAGTATTTTAAAAACACATGATAAGGCTAAGGCAACTTTGTAAGTTTTGATACATCCAAAAAGCAACATTGGGCGTACCTGATCTCTTTTCTGGACATGTGTACTGCTAATTACCTTTTGACTGAAACGGTTTGCTGAAAGACAAGACTACCATTTGCAATCTACCAATCCTCACTAAGCAAGTTCATTAGTACTTTTGTAAACGTTGGGGATTTTATAATGTTCTTTAGAAATGTTAATAGCATGTGGAGAGAAACGAACTGCTCTTACAACCTACAGTAGAGTTGAAGAAACTTTTGATACTTCTGCAAGTGATAAACGTTGACCAATAAAAGACCAAACAAAGTCGATAGTCTTAAACCTCAGATTTTTATCCCTGGTAACCTTAAAAGTTTAGGGTTCACGTCTATATATGCCAAATGCGTAGCACTAAAAGTCATCGTACACAAGGCTTTAGAGCCTCCTTCAAAAGGATATAAGCTTCATCTGGAGACCTAGATCTACCATAGACATTGATGGCAAAGATGAACAAAAGATCTCACAGAAATTCCAGCAGAAAAAAAAAATTAACGCTATTTATAATATAATGCTATGAGATCAACCTACTCTTGAGCAAAATGATAAGCAAAATGTTGAATAAATCTCATAGAAATCCAGCAGAAAAGGAGAATTATAAAAAATCTATTAGAGAGCTATGAGATCAACTAATGACTCCTTAGCAATGAGAAGATATAAATTGAAAATATATGGCATAGAGATCATCCAAAATAACAACTCATTACAATAATTTTAGTCTCCAGTAACTTCATACTTGATAGATCTAGAAATGAAAACACCACGCATCTTACAAATGTGGATACCATTAGGGATTACAAACTCTGCTTGCAATGTAAACTAGGGACCTTTAAAAATCTACTTTGATTGAATATAAACTGGATATTTGAAACCTCAACCGATCAGAATGTGTGGAAGGCACAATGTTAATCCCCAAGTAGAGCTCCCTTCAAACCAAACGAGGGCAGTACAAAATCAATACAACTCCCGCCTTATGCACGCCACTGACCTGCAATGAAGTCGGAACTGCAATATAGCCACTGGCAGGGCAGTAGGATGCATAAATCGGCAGTCGGATCACTCTTGCACAGGCCTTGATTGGTATAAAAGGAGCTCTACGAGTCCCTAGCATTACCAATTAAATATCATATACTTACCTATGCAGACGTGATTATTCAACGGAAAGACATCTTTATTCAGCAAATGACGGGAGTGGATCAATCTCTAACGTTTACCCAAATCTGAATCACTGGTGTATATATAAAACAACATTAGAATACTTTAGTTATATAATAGTAACAAATTAGAAAATAAATGGACCGCAACAGAAAGACATTAGCCACAAAGCAAAGAATCTTAATCTGAAAATATTATCTCATTTGTCATAACATAATACTGTGATATGGGCGTGAATCACCACAAACAACTGTAGTTTGATCGTAGCAGTAACAGATTAGAAAATAAACCAACTGCAACAGAAAGACATTAGACACCAGGTAGATAATTTTTGTTCTGGAAAAATTATCACCTGTGAGACATTGCATTTGTCATAACATATTCCTAGAATGTGGGTGTGACCAAAAATTACTTCAGCAAACACAGTACACCTTCAAGCAATAAACAACACATTACAAAACCAGATAAGAACATACCTTTGATGACTCGATAAGCAATTGATAACTTGCACATCATTTGCGATCTACAGCCCGACTAATAGAGATTTCATAGATCTCACCCTATCTTGGCCGCAGAATTAGCACCTCTTTATCGTACTAAGAAGAAAACCTAATTCGAAAAGGAACATTCACAGAAGAGAAACCCTCCCAGCCTGTTTAGTTTATCAGATTGACAAACTGAGCACAGACTTGCCAAAAACAGCACCGCAGACTATGAAGAAACATCTTTGCCCAAACCAAACCAAAATCTCAAGCTCAAGAAAGAAAATGCAAAACCAAACTGCAATATATACCCATAAAGGGCATCGATCTCATATATATAAAATCATGATCACACCAAGTGTTGGAAATCAAGAAGACAGCTACCATTGATATATCATTATACCTGATTCATTCCGCGTATTGTCCATGGATTGCCTTGCAAATCAAGTGGACACTACCAGTCTACGAATGACATCATACCTGATTAATTCCGTGTATTGTCATACCCTCCTGTTTCTGGGGAAGTACCCTACAAGAAGAAAAAACGGAAAACGAAAGAGCGGTGCGACGGAGTTATAGCTAGCAAAGAGATAAGGCAGCCGAGAACGGCCTATATAAATGGATATAAGCGTGCAGATTTAAGTCGCATTATGCAAATTTGCTATGTTTAATCAATCAATTAGAATAAAACGATAGGAATCATAATTGAAAGGCAGCTGTCTCTGCGCTTCATTGCGATGTGACCTGTATTCAGAATTGTTCTCAGAGTCTTTTATCTGCAGCGCAGGGAGGTGGGAATGACTGCCTGATTTGACATATCGAGAACAACCGGCTGAGAACGAAACAACACATGCACGGATGCAAATGGAAAGGCAACATATGAGCTAAGCGTGTTTATGAGGGAGTGTACGGTGACCCTAGACTTTATCTCACGGACATCAATGAGTACTGGACATGAATCTAATGCAAGATTTCCTATGTCCATATTCGTTTGGAATCGTAGATAAATTTGCCAGCAAGTACTGACCAGTGCATTTCTTCGCTGTCCCTCACTGCCAAACGAGTTCCTCCCTCCAATGAACCAAATTTGAAAAACGCACAGCTAGACGTGTACAATACCTACAAACAAACAGTGTCGGAGCTGCTCAAATTTTCACGTTTTTCAAAGTTGTGGTGAACGAAAAGAATTTACAAGGTCTCGTTGCTTTAGGTATCAATGAAAAAATAGTACTTAGAACTTAAATTCATCTCATCTCATAAACATGAATCTAAAATTAGTAACGTTTCCAAAGAATCGTTGTAAAATTCTCCATTAATAGGATAGCATATTCAATAAAAGTCACAAAAATGACAAACGTGGCTTTCCACTCACACCCAAATTCAATACTTTCAAATTAAAGTGATGACAATAAAATAAGATTGAAGCATCTGATTCAAAAAAGTGAATACTTTCAAATTATAGTGAACATAAATGTGGAAAAGAGCAAGACCCATAAGTGCAGAACATTTCGAAGGGTGAGCCACAAGTGCAAGACCAAAAGGGCAAGTTACATGCATCAAATGAGCTTATGTCTGTAATTTTGATGTGACAAAGAAGACATGTTGAAATATGCATTTTATTATAGTGTTTTGGGTGGGAAACTTGTCTTATCAAAGTTTTGAGCGATTAACTTATTGTACATGGTGTTTTTAGTAAGGAAATTAATAAATAATAAATAAAAGTAAAGCAATGTAATCTTAAATATAAGATATTAGGTTTTGGGTAGAAAACCTTTTAAGTCAATGTCCTATCCATTAATGTAATGGAGTCCTGCAATGTTTAAGTTTGGGTAGAAAACTTATTAGGTCAAGTTGTATTTAGCAATGTACTCTTTCGATCTAACTAGAAAACCTGTTAATTCCAAGTGTATGGAGCAATGTATGTTTGGATTTTGGGTAGGAAACCTATCAAGGTGTATATGTAATTAAGCAATATTTAGCTTTTGGGTAGAAAATCTGTGAAGTGGATGTGTATTGAGCAATGCAATTCATATATATATGATGGGCTTTGGATGTAAAACATTAAGCTAATGGAAGCATGATCTTGACATTGTTAGGTGTATATGTAATTAAGCAATATTTAGCTTTTGGGAAGAAAATTTGTGAAGTGGATGTGTATTGAGCAATGCAATTCATATATATATATATATATATATATATATATATATATGATGGAATGTGGATGTAAAACATTAAGCTAATGGAAGCATGATTTTGACATTGTTTGATGTATTATTTAGGTTTTGCATAGAGAATTTATCAACCAAATTAATATCCACTTGATAGTAGTGTATTTAATATTGTTGATCATATGTAAATCACTGGACCAAATCAAAGTTTACATCCCAACAACACCACCAGTAAATGTATTGTTGCTTCCTAAGTATTGCTATCAAATTAAAGTGTATCCAACAATACAATAGATAAACATATAATAATGCACTGTTAAATATAAAATATAATACCATATAAACTAATTGCCCTAAAAGGTGAAAAAAAGTAAAGTATATGTGTTGAAGTGAAAAAAGGATTAGTAAAATAAATATCATGAAGAGCTTCCTTGTCATCATCAAAATGTCATGAAAAGTCTAAAAGTAAATGGTAAAAATTGAAGTGAATATGGAAATCTCTTAAAATTATTGAAGACAATATAAAGCAAGGTTAACCATAGCACATTAGCATAAGCTTGTAAACAACCTATAGCCACATTGTTGTAACTTGTATATGCCCATCAACTTCAAATCCTAAAAATGATTGGATTGTCCATTAAATGGGATAAAGTAGTTGTATAGTGTAAAACAACATCTCACTTCTAGATAAGTGATAGATGCTCACCATCCAAGTATTAAGATGCATTAAAAAAATTAAAAATCCTTAATTTTAGATGTATCATTGAGGCATATCAACAACAAATGAAAAAAGCATATAAAGACAACCCAATCATAAAATCACATAAAGGAACCCCATCACCATTTCTCATTTGCATATGATTGAATTTGTTTGGGAGAGCATTGCACAAGATCTCGTACGAGACTTAATCATTAAACCATGAGGATTGAAAGTCATTGTTCCTTGGTTAACTATGATTACAAGTAAGATGCAAAGTTGTAACTAGTAAGAAAGTTGTCGAGAGCCAAACCCCCAAATTGCACTAATAAATGCATGGGTTGCACACCTTGTACATTGTCCCTCACAATTCCTCTACGTCCTTGAAAGCCTCTAAGTGATGATGGAGAATACTACGGCAACAAAAAAAATAATGTCGCAATGCTAAGTGGACACCATAATTACTATAACTTAGCTTGGAAATGTAAGTGTAGAAAGAAATCATTTCAACCTCAATCAAATTGTAATGTAATGAGATGATTAATTCTCAATTCTTAGAATTGAACGAAATTTCTAACAAGTTTATATCAAGTTGTAAATCTGATATGGTCATCTTTAGGTGACTCATAGAGTTTGGCACTCATAGCTTTGAGCAATTACTGTAGAAAGTGGCATGGGTGGATTTGAATCCAGGTATAGAGGTTCTACTCTAGGTATAAAGGTTTTATCCCAAACTGGTTGATTCTAATTTAGAATAACCCTCCAAAAACCAGGCCCCACTTTTGTTCTGTGATGCTCAAAAAAAAGGAAAAAATAAATAAAATGAAATATATATTATATGCACAAATAAATAAATTAAGCAAAACAATCCTTATATGTTATATACATTAGCTATCTCCTTATATGTTATATGCATTAGATATCTTTGCATATTTGGTGTCTATTTTTTGAATTTGTATTGATGTACAATAGTATATACATATTTTTTCATGTAGATTTTACGTAGTTTTAATCAATTGGTTCTTCAGCCCAATTTTTTTGGGTCAAATTCGATCTTGTACATGCTCTAACCCTTGGTTGATTCTGATCACAAGTTTGGTTCTGATTACATTAGACAGTGCAGTAGAAAGAGATGTGGATGTGAGTTTGTAAGTCTTACCATCCTTGTGCTCTGACCCTTGGTTGATTTCAATCATAGTTCTAGTTCTCGTTACATTAGACAACACAATAGAAAGAGATGTGCATGTGAGTTTGTAAGTGGCTCCATATGGTTGAATGGTGGTACAATACCTCCTACCACACTGCATCTAAAATGACTCCATATGAAGCAATATATGGTCATGCACCACTAGTGCTCCTTCCACCACCCCCAGCAGTTCACAAGTTCAGGCAATTGACATGGTTCTCTGAAACCGAGATCAGATTCTTCAGATTTTGTAGGCCAGTCTTCATATGGTAAGAAACCGAACATGAAACAACAAGTCGATCGACATCGTTCTGAGCGCACTTTTCAAGTTGGTGATATGGTTTTTCTTCATCTACGGTCTTACAAGCAATCCTCCCTAAAAATCAAAGGGCATCATAAACTGGATCCAAAGTTCTATGGGCCATATAAGGTTCTTCAAAAGATTAGGTTCGTTGCTTATAAATTGGAACTCCCTCCTTTTTATTGCATTCACCCAATATTTCATGTCTCTTGTCTTCAGAAAGTTATTAGCACCAACATCAGAGCATAAACTATTTTAGCAGAACTAGATAATGAAGGATTCATTATTTTGGAGTTGGAGGCCATCCTCAATAGGCGCACTTATCAGCTTCGCTCTCGATCCATCACAGAGGTATTAATTCAGTGGAATGACATGCAACCACAGTATGCTATATGGGAAACACTCCTTCAGATTCAACAACAATTTCCACATCTAAAGCTTTGAGGACAAATATTTTCTAAGAGGGAGGGGATGTTAAGAACTCGTGTCAACCCTTCTCTTTACTTTGTTAGTATATTGTTGTTGGACACATATGATTTGTAAGTTGTCCCATGAGTATATTGTATTATCCCGCATTCATGGGGAGTAATAGTTGTTTAGATTAGACTTAGTGTATAAGTACGTGTTGAGGCCAATGAAGGCATTTACGAGTTATTTATTTTGAGCTTGCTCAAAGGAGGTTTCCCCCTCGAAGTGGCCTACGATCAATAAATTCCTTCCTTGTTCTTCTATTTTCCGTTATATCGTGCATTTTTATTAATTATTGCACAAGGTTTCTCTCATTCAACCAACTCCATATTGTATGGTTATACAAATGCAGATTGGGATGGAAGTGCCTCAGACAAGAAGAGCACCTCAGATGGATGTTATTGTTTGGGATCTGCCATGATCTCATGGTTTAACAGGAAATAGTCTAGTGTTTCTCTGAGCACAGCTAAAGCAGAGTATATAACAACTTGTCCTGCTAGTTATGAAGTCATATGGCTTCAGAAGTTAATGTCAGGTCTATTTGACCTGGATTTGGATACCATGGTGATTCTATGTGACAACCTGAGTTGTATAAAGATGACGAAGAACCCAGTGTTCCATGACAAATCAAAGCACATAGAAATCCGATATTTTTACATATGGGATATGGTACAAAAGGGAGCCATAAAGCTCCAATATGTGAGTACCTATGACTAAGTTGTTGATGTGTTGACCAAGCCTTTGTCTGGAGTAAAGTTTGAATACTTCTGTGACAAGCTTGGTGTGGTTCGAAAGGACCTTCCTCATAAGTAGGAACAATGATGATGATGTTATAAGCCTTCCTCGTAAGGAGGAATAGTGATGATGATGTTATAGACCTTCCTCGTAAGGAAGAACAATGATGATGATGTTGTAGGCCCTCCTTGAAAGGGGGAGCAGGTTGATGATGTTGCAGTGGGATTGTATCATCCCTGGACATTAGTCCTAAAGTGATCCATAGACTTCTGTCTCTATGTTGCAGTGGGATTGTATCATCCCTAGACATTAGTCCTAAAGTGATCTGCAGACTTCTGTCTCCATGAAGTGGTAGGATTGCATCATCCTTGGACTTATGTCCTAAAGTGATAGGGATTGATCATCCCATAATTGGATCCGTAGACTTTTGTCTCCGTGAAGTGGTAGTATTGCATCATCATTGGACTTATGTCCTAAAGTTATAGGGATTGATCATATCGTATTTGGATCCGTGGAATTTTGTCTCTGTGAAGTGGTAGCATTGAATCATCCTTGGACTTATGTCCTAAAGTGATAGCAATTGATCATCCTGTAATTGGATCCGTAGACTTTTGTCTCCATAAAGTGGTAGGATTGCATCATCCTTGGACTTATGTCCTAAAGTGATAGGGATTGATCATCCTGTAATTGGATCCGCAGACTTTTGTCTCCATGAGGTGGTAGGATTACATCATCCTTGGACTTATGTCCTAAAGTGATAGAGATTGATCATCCCGTAATTGGATCTACAAACCTTTTGTCTATGTTTTGTGGATAGGATTGCATCATCCTTGGACCTATGTCCTAAAGTGATAGGGGGTTTGATCATCCCGTAATTGGATCATGTGTGTTGCAGGTTATGTTGTTGTTGATGATTATTTTGTTGATCGAAATATCAAGTGTTGTTGCAGATGATCGAGTGATCGAGTGCTGTAGAATATGAAAATCAAAGATGAAGACTCAGTGTTGTAGAAGATGATGTTCCAGTACTGAAGATGTTGAAGATGTTCAAGTAACGGTTCCAGTTGCCGATGATTGTTGAAAACGTCCAATGACCTATAGATATATCACCTTGATGCTGTTGAAGATGATCTCTCTCCTTGCTCTTATAGTTGATGTTGTTGTTGTCGGTAAAATACCCTTCTCGTTAAGGGGGAGTGTTGAAATATTGTAACGTCAAAGAATATTCTAAATGTATTTTATTGTTGTAATCTATCGAAGATGTTTTATTCCTCTATCGAGATGTTACTATTGTATTTGGTCATCATAGAGTCATGAGGTAAAACCTTTGTTGTAAGTTGGGTCAATAGAACCCTCCATAATATAATATTATATTGTTTTGTGTCTTCCTAGGTGAAGTCGACCCAGTAAGTTTGTTGGGGCTGACCTGTTAGGGAAAAATTCAAGTGGAAGATAGACTATACATAGAGGAGGTGTGTTCCTCATTTGATACACACACACGCTTGTGTATAGCACATAAGAGAGACAGAGAGACATATCTGCAAGGAGAAGGAGCACATGTTTGGGGTTGTCTTTGTACTTTTGATACATTCATATAGAGGAAGTTTTGCTGGGTTTTCTTCCTCTAGAGGGTTTCCTTGGATAAATTTGTGTCTATCTTGTGATTATGTTTCTTTCAGTTATCCTGCATATGTTATTATTTTGAAATTGAATTGAATGCTAATGATATCTAGTTAGCATATGGAATCTTAACATAGAGCATCATCATCGTGGAACATCATCATGAGAACTATCATAATCATCGTGGAACGAGCATCATCATCATCATCATCATCATGGAACGAGCATCATCATCATCTTCATCATGGAACGAGCATCATCATCATCATCGTCATGGAACATCACCTGCAACAACATCAGTATACAAATAATGGAACAAAATCTACAAATGAATGTTGGATCACCCATAGTATAAAAAAAATGTTGGAACAACATCGTTTGCAAATGAATGCAGGACCATCCTCAGCATAAGAATGCTAGTACACCATCGTGCGCAAATGAATGTAGGGTGTTGTCTGCAAATGAATGTAGGTCCATCATCGTACGCAAATGAATGTAGGACCATCATCATCTGCAAATGAATGAAAGGCCCTATTTGCAAATGAATGCATGACCATCATCGTCCACAAATGAATGCAAGACCCTGTACGCAAATTAATGTAGGACCATCATCGTTCGCAAATGAATGCAGGACCACTATCCACAAATGAATGTTAGATCACTGTCGTCCACAAATGAATGTAGGACCACTATCTACAAATGAATGTTAGATCATTATTGTCCACAAATGAATGCAAGACCACTATCCTAGTCACTGACCAAGCACTTCCATTCTCCCAGAGAATGGGCATCAACCCTAGGCTGATCTTGTTGGGATATTCCTACTCGAATAAAGAAACATACCTTCATGTACCATTTAGTCCTATATTGAACACCACTTCCTGGTAACTGACCAGGAACCCCCATTTTCCTAGAGAATGACCATTGTCCCTATGCTGATCTCGTTGGAATCTTCCTACTGAAATATACAACCAACCTTCCTGGGGCCTTCAATCCTAGATTAAACACCACTTCCTGGTAACTGACCAGACACCTCCATTCTTCTAGAGAATGGCCATTTTCCCTAGGATGATCTGTAACGTCCCCAACCCTCCGACCGACAAAGAGTACACTACCGATGTTGTTATCTAATCTGGGCATTGAGCCCCATAAATTTAAAATAAAATGCATGGAACTCAAGATACACAGATGCATAAATAATTAACATTCAACGGAAGCAACTTATGTTTAGTTCAAGCATTCAACACATTTTACATGTTCATCATAATTCACATAAACAAAACAATTGCATGGGTGATTACACAAGAATACTTATCTTCGAATGAAGCTCCCCACAATCGGCTATGTCGCTACAACATTCCACCCAACCATAGGCCAGTGTGCTCCTTAATCTCTCAGCAACACTGCCACCCCTGAGTTGGGTATGATTTCCACAAGGAAAAGGAAACGAAGCAGACTCACACATAGCCAAAGATATGTCAAACTCAGTCAAGCCAAAGCTATGTTTGGGTTTATCAGACTGCCAAGGGGATGGAAAGGCTTGTTTGCTAAGCTAGGGAGCTCAACCATAGAACTATGGACACCTACATAAGATCTGACTTGGCTTTCCCAACACATACACACCCAACACAAGGAATCATCCCCTTCTTTGTTGTACAGTCCCTCGGGCTATGAATTCCCTTTTAGTGCTATTCAGGATGTGTAGTAAGGAATAATCAGCCCTCAAGATCTCTTAGTGAGGTTCCTCATGCACTAGATTTATCAGTCAAATTACCTCTTCCACTCTTAACTAATTCAGACCAAATCAAAGAGCACAACAACTCAAACCCTTGAAAGGGTGCACATACAACAAAATACCAATTGCTAGTCTTTGGAAAAAAAATGTTGGGAAATCCCAAAATGGATTTACAGATGGAGACAAACAGTTCGACAACAAGATAAGTTGCCAAGGAGGGTAAGAACAACCCCTAACAACAAATTCAATTTCCCATGGGCGTTTTGGCCCTAATGTGGCCAAAATGAATTCAATACACCATAATTACAGTGCTGGGCATGGATAAAAACGTCCTGGAAGCTAAAATCAGAAAGGGTAAGTGGTTAAAACAGCCCTAGGAGACAAAATCAATTTCAGCAAATGTTCATAAGCTTCACGTGGGAAAAACGACCTCCATAGACCACAAAAAATGTGAATATTCTTTGCCCACGAATTCTGAGGACGTTTATGGCATTATAGGAAGCAAATGACTGCCATAAACTCCTAAAACGAAAATATTCCTTTCCCACTTGCTGAACAACACCAAAAACGGATTTCTGGGCATGCAAGATGAGGAAAATGAGCAAAAACATGAGGGTAAAACAACTCCCATGCTTTCCCTGCGTGAGAAAATGAAGAACGTGGGTGTATGGGAAAATGGGAAAATGGGCATGCATTTTGGGTGTTTTCTTGCCTCAAAAGTCAAAAACAATTTTCCCCAAATTCAAAATTCATGCCCATACTCTTCCCATCCCCATGCAATAACTACTTCAACCAATTTCTGGCATAATTAAATGATTGGGTGAATGAGACAAGAAAGGTAGTTGACTATTTGATGGGTTCTCCCATTGACATTTGGCTTTTCCCCATTGACCCCAAAGGTTAAATATTTCCCCCTCCTTATCTTTATGCCCATACTCTTCCCATCCCCATGCAATAACTACTTCAACCAATTTTTGGCACAATTAAATGATTGGGTGAATGAGACAAGAAAGGTAGTTGACTGTTTGATGGGTTCTCCCATTGACATTTGGCTTTTCCCCATTGGCCCCAAAGGTTAAATATTTCCCCCTCCTTATCCTTAGGAAAATCATGCCCCCATCTCATTATTTGTTGCATATACATAGTTGGTTGGGGTTTTTAATTAAATTACATATTTACATGATGTCAAAATTATATTGTGTCGGCTAGCACAAAATATACCTTTGGCAACGATTTTAATAGCTGAAACATAAAACGATAAATAGATGGTGGGGATTTTGCCTTTAGCTCCACACCACGATTAATTACAATATATACATCATATACATTTTTAATGCAAACGAGGTTAAAACTGGGGTGTTACATGATCTCATTGGGATATTCCTACTCAAAGATACAACCAACCTTCCTGGTGCCTTCAGTCCTAAACTAAACAACACTTCTTGGTAACTGACCAGGTGCCTCCATTATCCCATAGAATGGCCATCAGCCCTAGGTTAATCTCGTTGGTATCTTC
Organism: Pseudotsuga menziesii; assembly: GCA_001517045.1. Lineage (NCBI taxonomy): Eukaryota > Viridiplantae > Streptophyta > Pinopsida > Pinales > Pinaceae > Pseudotsuga > Pseudotsuga menziesii. The sequence continues at coordinate 9,586 of LPNX010039134.1, read as the reverse complement.
CTACTCGAAGATACAACCAACCTTCCTAGGATATTCCTTTTGGGATTCCAACAACCATGTTAGGATCTACCCTGGGTGATACGACCAGTCATACTGGGATCCACCCTCGGTGATGCCACCAACCATGTTGGCATCTACCCTCGAAGATACGGCAAGGTTCTTTGTATAGTGACCAATCCATTTTCATACCAGGCACATACTCATGCAGTGATCAATCCTTTTTCATATTGGTCGCACCTTCATACATCTTCCACAGTGTCCACCCTTTTTCATGCTAGATGTGAGGACCACTAGGACTCATCACTCTCTTTTACGATGGACACCAATATGCACAACTCCAAGCTTGTCCTTCAATTACTCAAAATTTGTAACACCCCGGTTTTGACCCCATGGTATTGAATTGCATATGATGTAAATATTTTATTTGATCATGGTGTGGAGCTCAAGGCAAAGGCCCCACCATGGATTTAGTATTTTATGTATCGGCGATTAAAAATCAATGCCTATGGTTTATGTGCTAGCTAGGCACAATATGTTTGAGACATCATGTAAAATGCAAATTAATAAAAATACCACAACTAGCTATGCGCCACAACGTTAAAGATATGGGGGCATGATTTCACAAGGAATAGGGGGGAAGATATCCAAATCTTTGAGCCTATGGGGAAAATCCAAATGTCTAAGGGAAAACCCATAAGTTGTCAACTGTCCATTTTGTCCTTTTGTGCCCAGTCATCTAAAGTTGGTGAAGGAAGTTATTGCCTTGGGATGGGAAAGGTATGGAGGTCAAATTCGAATTTGGAAAGTCACCCATTTTTGGAAAATGTGTTTTTGGCTTCTTAGGCAAGTAAATGCTTGGAAATGCATGCCCAGGCCATTAGGCACCCATGTCTTTCATTTCCTCACCATTCTCATATTGGATGTGGGAGGCTTCCTCACGCAGTTGGAGATAGTTGAGGAATTATCCCTCACGATTTGTTGTTGTTTCTTCATTTCTCCATGATTAGAATTCGTTTTCTATGTTGTTGGGCGAATGGGAAGAAATGGGCCACAATTTTTGGGTTTGAGGAGGTTGTTTTGCCTCTGTGAGAAAGTTGGGAGCTTCCCTCATGTTTTTCTGTATTTTCCCTAATTTCTCTAAGCTGGGAAACCCGTTTTTGTGTGGTTCAGCGAATGGGCAAAAGAGACCCATGATTTGGGTGTGCATGGAGGTTGTTTTAGCTCCTATGGTGCCCAAAAGTGTTTGGTGAAAACATATTTTATCCCACAGGGTGGTTTTCCCCTTTTTATTGAGTCGTTTTTTGTCATGCCCAACGGATGGGAGAATAGATCCATGATCTGAGGGTTTTATGAGGTTGTTTTACCTCAGAGAATCCCAAGAACGTTTCCTGGAATCGTGTGTGCTCATGTAGGGTTATTTTCCCCTTAGACATTTCATTTTGGTTGCCCAAAAACATTATGTTCATACCCAACAATTGTGTGTGGATGTGTTTGATTAATTGGTTGACTACGTGTTTGATTGAAAGTGTCACTTGGCTGAGTAAGTCCAAGGAACCCCTATTTTGTTGGGTTGTTGCCTTAGCAGCTTGTGAAACCCAATTCCTTATTGGCTTGGTTAGACAGTCTCTGAAACCCAACTGTGTGTTGGCTTGACCGTGGATGTACGATATTGCCGTGTGTAAACTTGTTGTTCCCTAATGCCTTGTGGAATCATGCCCAGCTCAAGGGTGGCAGTTACGCTGAGAGATTGATGAGTACACTGGCCTATGGTTGGGTGGAACGTTGCAACGACGTAGCTAGTTACAAGCCAACTTCTTTTCAAGGTAACTATTCTTGTGCTTAATCTCTGCAAACTAAGTTTTTTTTGAATTAATATGAACATGTTGAATGCTTGAATGAATGAATGAATGTGTTTTTCTTCCACTGTGTATTTACATGTATAATGCCTCTGTGTATGTATTTTACTTCAATGAATTTTATGTTCATGTTCATGGGGCTAGATTTCCCATTTGATAGCAAGAGCAGCTTAGTCGCGTCCTCTCCATCATCGGTATGAGGGGTGGGGATGTGACAAACTTCACTATCGTTAGAGGCTTGGTCAAGTAATCAACTATTTTCCCATTCATGTCAATATATTGAAGCTTCACTGCTCCTTTCTACACCATATCCGAGACATAATGATATCAAATCTCAATGTGCTTTGACTTGTCATGGAATACACACAAGTTGTCTGTAACTCGACATCGAACAATCCTGCAGGTATATTCCGAAGCCACACTACCTCACAACATGTTGAACAAGTTTCAATATACTCTTCCTTGACTGTACTTAGTGCTAAGCTCATCTGCTTCTTGTTGAACCAATAAATCATGCCAGACCCCAAGATGAAGCAACACCCTAAAGTGCTCTTCCTATTTGTAGCACTACGAGGCCAATCGGAGTCAACATATCCCTACAGACAAATCCTCTAATACTTCGCATATATGAGGACATACTCGATCGTACCATCCAGGTACCTCAACACGTGCCTTTTAGCAACCATGTGAACATGTCTCAACTCCACCATGTCCTGGCACAAATTGTTCTCTACAAAGCATATATCTAGCCTTGTGTTCATTAAGTACATAAACAAACTGATCATCTGCCTGTAGATTGTGGCATCAACTATCTCTAAAGTAGGACCACATAGAAAATTTAAGTTTGATGCTATCAGTGTAGCTACAGTCCAACATCTTGAACCTCTTCAGGATCTCAACTGCATATTTTCCTTGGCTAAGGAAGATCTCCTTTGGATTATTCCACACCTCTAATCCTAAGAATCATGCCAAGATTTTTGAACTTTGATATTACTATAGACACTCCCTTTGAAGCAGAGCATTATCTTCCCTCTACATCTTGTACTCTCTGAATTGGGACATTCTACACTGGAGTGACAAGTATCATTTTATGTTGTTGATATTATGTGTATCCATTTATGTCATCTCTCAAGGTCACTGGATACCAAGACCCCCCATATCAAACTTTGTTGAAAGTTCCTCTTGCACCCATCTATGAGATTCTCATCCTTTGTAGGATTGCATCTTCAACCTTGTAGCAAAGGTTGAGGTCTCCATAATTCTAGGTGATCCTCAAGCTCCTCATGTAACTATATGTGCTATCCCACGAGTGCCTTCTGAACTCGTACATAGCCTTCTTCAATTTGTGCACATGTGTTTCTCTATAGAGAGTCCCTAGTCCTGGAAGTTGTTCAATATGCACTTATACTTATTGAAGAAGTGTGTCTAGATAATGGATCAAATGTATCGCCATAATCGACTCCCTCTATCTGAGAGAAACCACGAACCTTGCTTTGTGTTTCTTGATGTTGCCATCTGTTGCATGCTTGATCTTGTAGATCCATTACAAAATTCCATTTAGATCTCAGAACCTCATCCATATATCATTCTTTATGATCATGACATTCTTCCATTCTTTATTCTTGGCTGCTTCTTTATAGATGGAAGGATCTTGTATTTCTTTTCTTGTGCCAAAGTTGAACATTCACCTCTCGAGGTGGATTTATGGGTATATGTGGCTTGGTTGTCTTATGGTCATGATGTTATTATGAAGTCCCCTCTTCTTTAATTATGCCTTTGAATCTGGGAGCTTCAATTTCTTCTTCATGTTCTTTATTTGAGTAAATCTGATTTGAGTGTCATGGTCTAACCATCCTCACTTGTTCTTCAGGAAAAGACTCATTATTCTTCTCTTGTACAGAATCCTTCCTACAAGTCAAATTCATTTGCATGACTAGAAACATTTCATAATTTCCAAAACATATTAATAGTGACAAATTCTAATGCACAAAGACATATCTCACACAATTATGCAACTATATTAGCTAATTATATAACATTAATCCATATCCTTTACAAATACGGTAACTTTCTAGATGCCTTCCATCTCTACCAGATATTTATTAAGATCATGCACTACTCCCAACATGTCAACAAAGAGGTTTCATTCTATATAAGTAGCAATATAATGTTGTACATAACCATAGGCTACTTACCCCATCACATGCATATTAGTAGAAGATTGTTCATGAATGCAAACATTCTGACATGCATAATACATTTTATAAATCTAGGAATATAAATATGTAAACAATATCATTTAAGTAACTAGATATATAGGAAATGAAAATTTAAACACTTATCTTTTTTTGTTTGGTAGACTCCCTCTTGATATTTTTCTCCTTGCAAGAAACATTGGAGTCTCTGACAGTGTGATTTTCTCCATCGTCTGATCCTGGGGACATGTGTTTGTCTTGCTCATGATTGAAAATGTTGAGAAAGTCGTCGACATCATAGATCTGAGTGTCCCTTCTTCTCCATCAATCACAATTGCATCCCTTCTTATCCAATGTTGACATTGATAAGAGGTTCTTCTTCATCATGGGTTGAATCCTTCTTGATCAAAGTGCATATTCCTCATTACTTGAAGAATATTCCCTTGTTCTCTGCTTGGTTGGTTCATCATCTTCGATGTCATGCTCTATTAGGGATGATTGTCATCATCACCTAGCTTTTCTTTTCTTGCTACTGAACTTAGTGAGCATTCTTTTAGCACAGATACTTTGAATGGAATATTCTCATGATCTGGGGAAACCATTCAAGGTGGTCATCACCACTTCTGCTTCCTCGACATTGTCTTGAATGGATTCTGGTGTCTCCTTAATCTCGGAGACCTTGGTGAAGTCAGATTGAAAGCTTTCTTGCATGTGCATCTTCACATCCTTGAGTTTAGTTCTCAAGGTCATCTTCATGTTGATGTTATTTACTTTGTACAAGTTGGTCAATGATTCAAACATCTGTTTGGGAGCCTTCCAAAAGGATACACGTGAGATCAAATGGTCTTTTGATGGAGATGGAAATAATTCTCTTGTCTTTGACCAATTTCATCTTATGCTTAGATTTGTCATCATCTCCCTCTGGATCTGCAACTTCTTCTTTGACATAGTCTTCCAAATCATGCTCTTTTAGTATGAGAAACACTCTATACTTCCATGCCCAGAATTTCTTGGATCCTTCAAGCTTGGTATTGTTTCTCAGCATGATAAAAATGGGAACTTCAAATGGAAATAGACAGAATATAACTTACCAATGAGATTGCTTCAACTTGATGCTTGCTTCAAAGTGTTTTTGGAAGACTGCTTCTGGTGGACCTAGGGTATGACATAGAACCCTAATTTTGCAACCTATACTTATTTTCCCAAAATTGTGGACATAAATGGAAAATATTTGATGCCCTAGTTTTCCCAGCAGCAGTGTTAGGTCAAAAACTAAAAATCCATTCTTGAAGCACAAATCTCCACTACTCTAGGGTAATGTAACTGTGAGTAGAACTAGGGTCAATCAAAATAGAAACAGATTGCTCAACAATCTTACCTGCTACTTCAACTACAGCTGACTGGTGATCTGCCTGGCGGTCCTCCAGTACTGCATAGATCCTAGGAACTGCCCTTGCTACTTGACCCACTGTTTCTGCTTCTTGAATGTTATAAGCTGGCCTTACACTCTCATTCTCAAGTGTACAATTCCTGCGCATGTGGGGTCCTCCACATTTCCAACATTGGAGTGGTCCTCTATTCTGTTGTGGATCCTTAGGCTTTTCTCCTATCACTCCAACCGGCTTACTCACAGCTTGGGAGGGCTGCTTCTGCTGATTCTTGAAGCTAGAAGGTTTGAAACCTTTCTTTCTTTGGTCAAACTTCTCATTCTTCTTGTCCTTCCATGCCTTATGGAAATCTGGCTTACCTTTGCTTTGCTCATAGCAATACTTAGCCTTTCTTATTGCTTCTTCAAGAGTTCTAGGCTCATAAAACTCAATTCTATCTTTGTAAGACTGAGGTAACCCACTTAGAAAACGCTGGACCTTCACTTTTTCATCTTTGATGTAACGGACATACCTCAACAACTCCAGAAACTTGTTTGCATACTCTTCCATGGTCTGCTGTCCCAATCTCAGCTCATGGAACTCCTTAATCTTGTCATCATAATACCTGTCAGAGAGGTATTTCTGCTTGAAATACTTCTTGAACTGTTTCCACTTAAGCCTCCTTTCACTGATCCTCTTCACTTGCTTGAAGTGTTCCCACCAAATGGATGCTCTTCCATTTAGATTGAATATGGCAACTCTTGCCTTCATGTTTCCTGAATAATCATGCACTTGAAAGTACTTCTTAATACCAAGAAGCCAAGCTTTAGCCTCATGTCTAGTCTTTACCTCACCATCAAACGTAGAAGGTTTAGATTTCTTAAATTCATCATGAGAGCGATCCCTATGGTGTCTCTTTCTTTTCCTTTTATGAGAATAAGAGTTGGAATCCCCACTGGATTCTTCAGAATCAGATGATCCACTGGAAGTCCTTCTCCTTCTCCTAGTACTGCTCTTATTGCCTTCTGGTCTTGCTGTACCTCGTCCAAAGTCTATCTTTCTCTGCATATCTGTCAAACTTTGCAACATAGCAGCATTCAACTGATGTTGCTCTTCCTGGGATTTGATCAAGCTTCTCATAGTGGCTGCAACATCTGACGGTGTCTCTTGGAATCTCCTTCCATTAGACTCTATGTCATCATTTCTATTACGTACATTTTCTCCCATGGAATCTTCTTCTCGCTCATAGGAATTCCGAGCATCATATCCGTCATGGGTTCTCATACTGAACCACCCCTTACTTACCAAACTGCACTACCTAGAATACTTCTCTTGAAGGTGACTATAATTCTGCAAACGTGTTAATAACACAATTGTTATATGCATACATTGATACAAATCAACATTACTTACCTTCTCTATAGAATTAGAAATGCCCCAAACACACAAAATTTTCTTCATCAAGGAATGACTGTTTGAAGGGGACGACGAGGGTCAAGGGGGCTTGCCCCTTTGTGGCTCCACTGCAGGGTGGGTCGAGGGCAGCGCCCTCGTTTATTTATTTATTTATTGGTTTTCGCGCAATCTGGCACATAAGATCACTGCCACTTTTCTCCTTTTCAGCCCTGAAATTTCACTGAAAAACAGCTACGAAATCCCTCTGAAAACAGTCGAAATCTGCTGAGAAATCCTATGGAAAAACCCAGAATTTTCCTTTCCTTCTCATCGGCTGTCGGATGCCTTTTCACATCGGAAGCTTTATTGCTTTGGCTTCTGCAACGGTGGATGCTCAATCACCTTCTCTTTCGATCGATGAACTGATTGACCGGCATCGACAGTCTTTCTAATCGGAAGCTTTATCGCTTTGGCTTCCGCAACAGTGGATGCTCAATCACTTTCTCTTCCATAATGACGGCTCTCGGAAGCATTCTTTCTTCCACAACGGCGAACTGACTTGATCAGCATCGGCAGTCCTTTTACATCGGAAGCCAAATGACTTTGGCTTCCGCAACGGCGGACGCACGAACACTTTTTCCTTCCGATCGGTGGCTGTTTACTTGGAATAATTTAAACTTTTCTACGGGGTCGGAGGTCTTTCTCATCGGCTGGCAATTTACTTTGGCTTCCGCAACGGTGGCACACCAAATACGAACTCCTTCCGATTGCCGCTCTTTTCTTAAAGAAATTTTAACTTCGGACGTCGGCGGACTTCTTACATCGGAAGACAAATGACTTTGGCTTCCGCAATGGCGGCTCGCCAAACATTAACTTCTTCCAATTGGCACTTACTTGGAACAATTTTAACGTTGGGCGTCTACAGACTTTTGGATCGGAAGACAAATGACGTTGGCTTCTGCAATGGCAGCTCGCCAAACGTCAACTTCTTTCGATTTTTCTCAAATTGTTCCGTTAGCCAGGCTTCCGCTGCGCTTCTGCTACGTCGAAAGTCCTTCCCCGTCGGAAGACTTGGTAGTTTGGTCTTCCGCAACGGTGGACGGGAAACCACTAACCCTTCCACAACGGCGGAATTCAATTCCTCTGGTGGTCCGACTGCTCAACACTTCAACAAAATTTTTGAATTTTTACAGTCTTCCACTGTTTGCTGCTGGGTAGAAGAAACGTTGCCTCTGTCACTGCAATCCTTCAAGGCGCATGCAGGCCCATGTTGCAACATGAGCTCTGATACCATGCTGTCACGTCCCCATGCCTCCGACCGACGAAGAGGACACGACTACAAGCTTTATCCACCCGGGCTAAGAGCCCCATGAACATGTGCATTCACAAAATTGCTAAAACAGAATGCTTAAACATACACACATGAACATTTATCATGCATAGATGCAAACATCTATCAGGCACAGCGGAAACATCATACATTTAAGCAAGCATTCATTTAACATGTTCATCATTTTCATTAACAGAATTTACAGTTGCAGAAGTAAAATGGACAAAATTACTTATCTTATGATGAACTCGATCCGCAACCAGCTACGTCGCTGCAACGTTCCACCCAACCATAGGCCAGCGTGCTCCTTAATCTCTCAGCGACGCTGCCACCCCCGAGCTGGGCATGATTCTCCAAGGAATAAGGGAACAACAGGCTTACACGTAGCCAAGGATACACAAAACACACATCCAAGCCAATAGAGTTGGGTTTATTAGGCCATTAGGGAGCTGGAGAAGGCAAATTGCTAAGCTGGTGAGCCCATTACAGAGCCAAGAACACCTACACCGGAACTAGCCTGACCTCTAAGACACCCAAACACACCCAACACAAGGAATCAGTCCCTTCTCTGCTACACAGTCCCTCAGGCCCTGCATTCCCTTCCAGTGCTATTCAGGGGTGATGGAGAAGAAGGCCAGCCCTCTAGCTCTGTCTGTGTGGTTTCCAGCCACCAGGTTTATCAAGCAAATCTAAGCCAACATCCCTGCTCCTCTCACAGTCCGAAGACCAACCATTGCACTCGGGAAATTAATTTAGCTGACACAGCTTAAACAGGGAAAACGAATCCCAAGCGAATCATACAGTACCAAATGTATCAGTGGACATGGGGAAATAACAGTTCTGGAATGTAATTAGCATACATTACCAACATACACGGGGAAAATAGCAGTCCGTTTTCACAGTCAAGGCCGCTGAGGAAAAACGTATGCAAACCACACTTGGGGATGAATTTACAGTATCCCAACCGGTGCATATACAGCCACAATGCAGAACCCACAAATCAACCCCTGAGTAAAGGACGGAGCCACACCATTCTCCCCTTCGCAAAGGAAAACTACTACGTGGTTAAATCCAGCAAAATCCTATGCGTGAAGACGAAAAAAAATGGGAAAGAATCCCTCTGCGTGAGAATGCACAGCAATGGAGGGGACGCGAATTGCAAGTGCATGAGCGTTTTTGCACAGTCGTGGGGAGAGTGGAAAAATCCCTGCGTGAATGATGGCAGTCATTTTTCCCCAGCCATAGTGAAGTCAACCATGGTGGAGTGTGCATGTGGGTGAGGACTGACAGTCCTGCCACCCCACTCCCCAAAACAATTAACTGCCTCAACCACAAGCAGCCATTCTTAATGAAAGTGGTTGGAATAAAACAGAGGAAGAAGACACATGGGTTTTTCTCTCATTGGCCAAGGTTGACAATTTCCCCACCCTTATCCTTGTGAAA
>LPNX010039100.1:11462-23195 GCA_001517045.1 Pseudotsuga menziesii | reverse complement strand
TGTTTCATAAGTCTTTTGAAATATGTTCAACGTTTTGAGTTCTCTCTTGAAAATTCACGTTCTGAATTAGGTTATTCTGCAATTTACATACTACTCCTCGCTCTTCGCTCTTGTTGTTGCCTCCAGGGCTGCTTATGGTAAGTTGTGGTTTGTACTCGCAGTGAGGCAAAAAATCCAATGAAAGACATTTAATAGACCGAATTCATATCAACTAGTCTCATGCTATTTATTTTAGTTACTATGGTATCTCTTTGATCACACAATGCCAAGCTCAACATCACCCTAGGGTGCGGTATTTGCATGGGAAATAATGAAGCACTATCACTCAAAAATGTTAATGTAGTGCCATGCGGGTTTTCAAGGATGACCACTAGGGTTCATCTAAACTAGTATGTTAGTATTTACTTTAGTTAGCATGGTATCTCTCGGATCACATACTCAAGCTCACATTTACATTAGAGAGCACCAAACGGTGTCGTATTCGAATGGAAAACCAGGAAATATTTTCTACACGAGAAATGTTAGTGTAAGGCCATGAGTGTTTTCAATGATGTCGTCTAGGGTTTGAAGCTGGTGTGTAGATAGAAGAACATTAAGGTATTTTTCTTAATTTTGATTTACTTAAATGCAATATATATCTTTATGTAATAAGATATCTTTATTTCTTGAAATTTTGTTCATAAATTTATTTTTTACTAGGCAAAATTTTTATTTATTTTTTCAATAAATTGGAATTATGTGTAAATTTAGAAGTTCTATTTATAAGTGGGTCACCTTGTTTAGTGGACCCACTTGTGAAGATTTATTTTGAAAAAATGCTTAATGGTTTTTTTTAAAATTCAAAGTGCAATGGAAAGTGTGATCATTTCTTGTTTCCAATTATATTATTATTTTAAGATGACCTCCCATGTCTTGGGTTTTTATTTTATTGGACATTTTAAGGTGATTTGCTATGAGTTTAATTATGATATTATTGGATTATGGTTGAATTTGAATGTATGCTATAAATATTTTAGTAATATTTAATATTTTCAAATTCTAAATACCTTTTTTAATGTGATTACATTTTGTTTAAGCTCCCAAATTAACATAAAGATTACCTTCAATTTATATAACTATTTTTATTAAGGGGAAATGATTTTATTTTATATATTTATATTTATTTTAGTATTTTATTTATTCACTTGTGTTTTTAAATAATGATTATGTAGCTTTAGTTTAAGGTTTCTTTCATTATGTTTTTGATTGCTTATTTGTTTCTATCAACATTTAGCCTTATTAAGTTGTTGGGCTCTGATCTACCAATGTGAATCAGACCTTAAATTTAAATCAATCAGGGTCAGTAAGCTTCGAGGAACATCCAAGTTTTAGGACTTTGAGCTAGACTTGATTAGAAAATTTAATTATCTGTAAATTAAACCTACTAACAGATGAAAAATACTGTAACTTATAGATAAAAAAATCCTTTTACAGGGATAACTTCATTCGTTCCTTTTCAAGTACACAACAATCGATTTATGAAAGCAATATATTGATGAAAGGACTAAGGTAAAAAGCAATTAAATAACATCTATAACCCTAGGATACAGACTACAAGGTTCTGCTCAGTTTTCCAGTGCTGTATGAACAGTTATCAATTAAATTCCTTTATGGGAAATTATTCATAATTCATAATTGTTTTCTTAACACTTCTCATTTAAATAAACAACATTATATAGTATACAGAAGTCGTCGTCTGAACCATCAATGCCTTCAGTAATTAACCAGTAAAAGAACAAAGTTTATCTAATAATGCCAGTGATATGCAGCACATTGAAATTGTAGCTTGAACCATTAAATGAGAGAAAAGAACTGCAATAAAATCGATTTGAAACTAGATGAATTTGTTCTGCAATAATAAATTAAAAACTGGAGGGATTAACACATACCAATTGCACAATCTAAATCGCCTGCATCAAATCAAATCGCTGCAAACAATCAAATCGCTACACCGGCAAGTAAAAGAATGTGTAAACTCAACAATGGGGGCCCTCCACTGCCTCGTCCACACACCAATTGAAGATTTACAGAACTTAAATTCTAAATATATTCACCATCAAATTGATTACACAGTAATGAAACCACGCAGTTCAGAAGCAAATGCGTTCTTCCCAAAATCGTGATAGTTCTTCATTGTTTTGTGAATTATTTATATAAATTCGAAATAAAACTGGAAATGCTATAATCCTATAAACTAATTAATGAGCATACCCATCGAGATCCTCATCAGAATCATGAAACTCAACAAAATCAAAACTATCCCTTCTTTTGTGCTGAACAGGGCACAGGTGGCCGCCTTTGACTGAGGTTGACTTGACATCTGTAAAGGCCACATCACTGATCCGTTGAATGTTCATCCATGCTTGGACACTGAGGATATTTCCTCTATCTTCCAGTTCCCGCCTAGCTGTCCTGCAAATGCTCAATCTTGGAGATAATACAGGAAGTTAGTACATCCCGTAATCTAAGTAAAAATCTTAGTTAAAATGCTTAAAAAGTCTCAAAACTCAATTTATTAGAAAGTAATGACATTATACCTCTTAACCAAGGTTCATGGGTGATCTTTAAAGCTTTTCTAATCAAAATGAAGATTTTATAAAGGGAAATGAAGGATATCTAAGTGGAAAAAAGAGATCAAAATGGTGCCCAACATCTCCCCCAAGAGGAAACTGCTGCATGTCCTCATGCCAAACATTTTGACCCTATTCAAAACCAAAATTTTTACTGCTGATCATCCTGCTGCTAGTCTTCTGTCTGTGATGATGCATCCGTTGAAGCCCGAGATGCATAGAGGACCTTCAGTCTTTCATACTTAGCCTTATAAACCTTCCTTTGCTTATACCATCTATATGCTTGTTTAGTGATGCGTGTCCTCTGAACCTTCAGCTTCCAATTAACTTCCCTTAACTTCTCATTCTTTTGCTCAAGTTCTTTTATTTCAAATTTCAGTCTCTTAATTTCTTTATTGTTTTTAGAGGCCTTCTTTTTCTTCATTTTTATTGGAAGCTGCTCATAATTTGCATCCATACCCAACTCTCCATGCTCTTGTGTTGAATATTCTTTTTCCTCTTCCATAGCTTGCTGCTCTGAGAAAAGAGAGCTTGAACCTTTGGGTAATTTCTGTCCAAAATGCTTTTCTTTTTCCTTCTCTTGCTGGTCTAAGAAGAGGTTGATCCTTTTTGTCTGTTTGATCACCTCATCAGGATCTTAGATATCTTGTTCTTTTTCAGCTGCCGGATCTTCTTCTTGACTCTCCAAGGTTTGTATATGTTCTTCATCTTCTAATGCTGATTGGCTTTGAGCTTGCTTATACTTTCTTGGCTTTCTCTGGTAGGTGGTGAAGATTTGATCTTGTTTTTGATACTTTTTTTCTTTCTTCTTCACACTTCTAGTTTGTATCCTTCTCTGAGGCTTTTTTGAACTTGCTGCCTCAGAGTTGTCCTCATCATCAGTAATCAGCAACACTTCCTTCTTTTTCTTCTTCCCCTTTGGCAGTTTTGAGCTTGTTGCCTCAAGGTATGTTAGCATCAGCAATTCATCTTCCTTTGATCCTTCTTCAAGCAATTCTTCCTGCTCTTCAAACTGATTGTGAACTAGAAATTCTGACTATGTCAAATTCTGTCTTTGTAACTCATGCTGGATGATGATTTTAATAAGTCCACAGTGAAACAGGCTTGTCATCTTGTCTTTTGGGTGCCTTTGGACAGCTTTGGCCATCTTAGTCAAACTCTGGAGCAAGAAATAAGGCATATTGATCTCACATTCACCTTTTAAATGTTGTAGAAGCTTGATGTGATAAAGGTAAACAATGCTGAATCTTCCTTCACAAGTAATAAATTTTTGAATGATGTAAACTATTTCATCCCATGGATGAACTAGCCAGCTTCTTCGTATCCCTTTTTTCCAATTGACTGACCCTGCTCTTGACCTGCACAAAAATGGCATCCATGATTTCTCTTTAAACTGTTTAGTCTTGAAAAACCTTTCTCCTTGCTGTGGCAGACCAGTAACTTGAGTTAGGATGTCTTCTGACAGTATAAATTGCAAGTTCCCCAGTCTAACTCTTTCTCCATCAAAGGCTTCAGCAAAAGCTAAACTAGCCTGCTCACTATGCCCATTAAATTTTCCAAAGAAATTTACCCACTGCTTATTTTCAAATATCTCAATGAAACTTTCATGAATATCATTGGGATTAAATGTTACTGGTTCCAATCGAGCTGACATTTTGTGTTTAAATTGAAAACAGGAACCTTTCAACTTTTAACACTGTCTTTGACTTCCTATCTCGTCAACAATACTCTGTAATTGGTGAAATTTATTTTGGTCTCGGCAGAGTATTCAACAAGGAAAGGGTTTAAATATTACCTCTTCTCTAGTGCAAGCATTTTTTCTTCCTCCTGCTCGATTTCCACAGAGATTAGAGCATTCACGGCGTCCCTCACACTGACTGTCTTTCCTCCTGCGTGATTTCTTCAGCAGATGGTGTCTGCACACTTTCTTTTTACTGACTGTCTCTCTTCCTTATCGATTTCTTCAGCAAATAATGTATTCACACTTCCTGTAACTCATGGCCCCTTCTCACTGTCAAATATCTTCACACAGCAGTCGGTTTTGCAAAAGCAACAATTGGACTCGGCCTCAAAGAAAATGACCAAGTTGTGGTATATAATGCAGAAATCAATCTTATTTATATGTTGTCGTGGGCATCATTCCATGTTTTTCTTCCATCATTTCATGATATGCCATTTTCCATCTGATCATTTACTTAGGAAAGGAAAATAAAAGTAAGGTTTTGATTTATAAAACATTTTAATCTCTTTATATGCCCACGTTTAATGCACAAATTGCAATATATACTTCAGTTATTTTCATACCCAATGTTTTTAATAAACAGGCTATAATAAAAGGATTTTTCTCTTTAAAATAAACCTTTCTCCTTTATAAAAACTGTGCTGAAGATATATATGACCTTTTTTTTTTTAAGTTCTATATATTACCTAATGCATGATGCACTAAATATATATAAAAGAAACTTTCGGAATTCCTTTATGTCAAAATATTTCACTTTTTGCTGAGAGGGAGAACCTGTTTATCTTTAAACCAAGAAGAAAACTCTACCCATAAAATGCAGTATGTGTCATGTAGAGTGCAGTATGTATCCTGTAGAATGCAGTATGTATCCAGTAGAATGTAGCATAGACTTTGGCCATTTACAATTTTCCTTGGGTTTGATCCTGACAACCATCTTGACCTCTAGGGTGGAAAATAAAGTGTCGGCAGAGGCTAATGGAAGGTAAGTGAAGTACTGGAAGAAACTAATGGAAGGTAAGTAAAGTAATGGCAAAGACTTATCGGAATAATGAAAAAAAATAGGCAGTCAAGCTTTACAATAATTGGTAATATGTCATCACTTAATAACAAAGAATTCTGAAACTTTTTAAAACATAAAACTATAAATCCTTATAGACTTTGCTTGATATCCCTATGTGATGAAGTTGGTTTGTATTCTGATTGTCCTTCTGATGTCTTCTGTTTGCTGCTATCTCAGATTCCTTCAGCTTCACTGAAAGTCAAGTCCTTCTGTAGATCTCTTCTGCCTTACTAGAAGTCAGGTCCCTCTGCATTTAAAAATCTCTTGTATTGCTGGTAATCAGGTCCCTCTGCATGAAAAATCACAATCCTCTGCATATGGTAAAGACTTGGAGGGTTCTAAAGAAGGATGAAAATGCTTATCCCCCTCACAGGCCTACATTTTGACTTGTCCTCAAGTCAACAAGATCTTCATTATTTGGAAAACAAAACAGGAAATTGGAAAAAAAATATATTTTTGTGAATTTTTAATGGCTAGGCAAACCTGGTTTTCCACAGAAAATTCAAGTTTATATTGTGCAAGTGAACTGGTTTTCACAACTAAACTTCCTTTTTTTCTTGTTATTATTTTTTATATTTTTGTTTTCTTTTTTTTTTTAATTTTTTTCTTTTTGTTTTATTTACTTGTTATATCAGCTCAGCTAAGGAGCAGGTGAAGGAAAAACACTGATGTGTCTATCCAGCACTTGCATTTCCTTTTGCTGTGAAATGTGTTGTATAAAATCTGCCTTGTTGATAGGTTTGTTGTACAGCTTGAGCTGGTGGCCATTGACCAAAAATTGACGTGCTTCATCATCTATGCTTTGAAGTTTAACTGAACCATTGTCATAGACATCAACAATCTCATATGGACCAAGCCAGTGAGTAGTGAATTTGGCTTTGAAATATTTAAACTTTGAGTCAAATAATAATTCCCAGTCACCAATGTGAAATTGCTTCTTTTTGATAAATTTATCATGCCATTGAGCTCTCTGCTATTGGATCAGAATATTGTGTTCTAGGGCAGCCTGCTTTATCTCATCTAGCTGGTTCAACTGAAGTATTCTTTCTTGCTGAGCCTCAGAAAGATCCATGCCCAAATCTGCTGCTAACTTGAAAGTATGAATTTGAAACTCTATAGGGAGGAGGACTTGTTTAATGTAGACAAGATGGTAAGGAGAAAAACCAGTACTATTTTTCCAAGTGATCCTATATGCCCATAAAGCTTTAGTAAGCTTTGCTGACCAATCCTTCCTATGCATCTGAACAGTTTTGGTGATGATGCCTTCTAGGGTTTTGTTTGTATATTCCACTTGTCCATTGGCTTGTGGATGGTAAGGGGTAGACTTTATGTGCTTGATCTTGTATTTTTATTCTATCTCTTGCACTAATTTGGAAGTAAATTGGGCACCTTGATCAGTTACAATTTCCCTAGGTACCCCAAATCGGACAAAGACCTCCTCAAAAAGAAAGTTTACCACAGTCTGCTCCGTGGCTCTTAGTAAAGGCTTGGCCTCTACCCACTTAGTAACATAATCCGTACAGACCAAAATATACTTCTTCCCTTGTGATGGTGGATTAATTGGACCAATGAAGTCAAGGGCCCACTTTTCAAATGGTTCAATGAGGATTTAGGGATGGAGTGGCATTTCATCAGACCGAACTAGCCGGCCCATCCGTTAACAAGTATCACAACTTCTAACATACCTCTTAGCATCCTTGAAGATAGTAGGCCAATAATACCCCAGATTGAGTATCTTGTATGCTGTCCTTTTATTTGCAAAATGACCACCACACGGTTCGTCATGACATGCCTTTAAAATATCTAAGATTTCATCCTGTCGTACAAATATTCTTATAATTAGGTCATATCCTGTGTAAAAGAGGTATCTATTAACCCATATATGCCTAGCACTTTGTTTAATTATCTTTTTCTTTTCTTTAGATGTCATAGATGGTGGTAATTGTTCTGATGATAAGTAATTGGCAATGTCAGCATACCAAGGAGTGATAACAGAAATTGAAAACAAGTGATCATCAGGAAAACTATAAAAAATAGGAACAATCTCACCAGTATTGTGTAAACGAGACATGAATTCTGCCACTTGATTTTCTCGTCCAGGTTGATCTAGAACAATGATGTTGAATTCCTGCATTAATAGTAACCATCTAGTAATTCGACCATTAGTGATAGACTTGTTCATTAAATACCGTAAGGCTGAATGATTTGTATGGAAAAAAATTTCATAACCTGTTATGTAATGACGAAACTTATTTAGAGCATGAACCATCGCCATCATTTCCTTTTCAGTGACTATATAGTTTAACTCTACAGGTGTCAGATTTTTACTTATAAAATAGATTGCATAAGTAAAATTATGTTCTTTCTAGCCCAATGAGGCCCCTATTGCAGTAGCAGAGGCATCAGTAGAAATATGAAAAGGTAATGCCCAATTTGGTCCCCTTAAAATGGGTGTAGTTGAAAGCTTCTCCTTAAGTTTCTGAAATGCAGATTGACAATTAGTATCCCAATTAAAATTCACATCTTTAGAAAGCAATTTGAATAATGGCAGAGCTATCTTACTGAAATTTTCAATAAATCTACGATAATAGCCTGCATACCCTAAAAAGCTTCTTACGTCTATTTGAGTTGTTGGTTTAGATAAATTCTCAATTATTTGAATTTTAGCAGGGTCAACCTTTATTCCTAATACATAAATGTGATGCCCTAAAACTATTCCTTCAGTCATCATCATAAAACATTTTTCATTACTGAGGGAAATATTTGAGTCAACACATCTGTAACATCCCTCTCAATCTTGTAATTCAAATGTTATTGTATTTGTCTCCTGGTGAGGAGCTGAAGGCCAAGGCCCCACCAGAAACAAGACCTATATGTATATAAATTGCCTAAGCAGTAAACTTAGGAGACTAATGGCTTGGACGCACCTTAATCAAAGGATAACTAAATCCGCCAGGGGAAAAATATATATATATATATAATAATAAATGTGCGAATAAAACAATGATGGTGAAAGAAATACACCAAGGGAAGGGTGAAACGTTTAGTCGAGCCTCAAGAATCGTGAAAAGTTCAACAACTCCCTCGACGACTTAAAGTTATCGACCGATGATAGCTTAAGTAATAGAGAGTATAGTTACTTCGGGTAACTAAATAATGAGCTTTATGATCCGCTTCGAGGGAGACGTGATGTCTTAGCTTACACTCATTACGACGTCAAATATAAATATGAACTACTAGTTGGAATGATAAAATTAACATACAAAGGATACAATGGTTAAATATACATTCATAATAACATAACCGTTATTACCTATGATGATGCACCTTTATATATATATATTCCTTATAACACAACATTTATGGGAATTTGTCAGCGATACATTTTTTCCCCGAGTGTGGAAATAGGGATCCACTTGCTTATGTATTTTCCCTTGTTGCGTGAAGACTAGAGGGGGACATGAATTACTAAGTCCTCTACGTCTCTTATATAAAGCCTAAAGGATGGGCTATTTCCTTTTAGACATAACGGAAGAAGTGAAGGATTTAAGAATATTTCTTTCAGGGAAAGAGTGAATTTAGGAAAGGCATTAGTTGTTTCCTTAGTAGGTCATGGAGAATAAAAGAAAGTATTTATTCCTTCCCTGCATGGGAAGAGCAAATATAGGAAGCATTGTTGTTTTTTCCTTTGTCGATAAGAGTGTTTGGAGGAAGATTTTTTTGGTCATCCCCTCGTGGGGTGTCTTTTTAGGGTTATTTAATGGAGAGGGGAAAGGCAGAAAGGGGGATCTCACTCGAGAAACTCACATGCAAGTAAAAGCTGCCTGATCATCAAGAGTTTTCGTCTGCATTTTGGAGGATTCGACCTTTCTCATGCATGGATCCAGGGCACTGTAAGTAATATCTTTCTCTGCGCTGGAAAAAGTTTGTTGACAGAAAAGTGATGATTTTTTTGGTTTGTTTTAGAGCTTTATATCAGCTTGTTATGTTGGGGTGAATCTAGCCAACAATCCCTCTGTAGTTGGGTTTTCATTTCAGAGTAAATTTAACCCTAGCTATTTTTCTTCACATATATACTAGATGATTTTCTTGTTGCATGGATCTATCCGAACCTGGTTGGCGTTTGTAGCAGAGGTTAATAAGCTGCAATAGAAGGGTCTCGTATTCCCGTGATTAGCAGGCGCTTTATGGGCATTGGTTGTTTGAGATACTTTTATAGGTCTGTATTTTCCCTGCCAAGTCAATACGACTGATAGCTCTTAGTTAAAGTGTAAGCCATGAGTTACTTTAGGGTACAAACTAGCAGATGCCATGGATTTTGATAGGTAAGCATTCGCCAAGATTTGTTACGGAGAAGAACCTCCTCGTGGTTAGAGTTTCGGGTGTAAGCGAGATCTGGTACATGCTATCACTAAACCCTTGTTATAACTCAAACGTGTTGCGGTATTTTCACTACCAGTGGTGCGTAGAATGTTGCCTAGCCCCCTTTTAAGTTTCTGAGAATTTTGAGTCTCGACCAGCATTTAAAGGGAACCCCTTTTTTTATCGCATGAATCCCAATCCCCATTCAATTGTTCTGCTGTGGATTTTCAACTTCTTAGGTTGCAACTTGTCTTAAGACTAACACTCGTTCCACCCTGGTGGAATACACCTGTAATTCCATTGACAAGTGATTTGTTTCCCCATTTCATGGTTCGCAATCCATTGGTTTCCACGACCCCATTTTGGTCGCTGATCGTTAAGCTGCCACTTCACCACCGATAAACCATAAGTTTCAATCAAACAGAGGTACTCTTAGAAGACTCAAGTTTATGGTTAAAGGTTAGCACTGTTGAGAGTCAGAATCTGGCTGCGGTGTGGTTCGTTTGGCCTCTATATGAGTGCATTCGATTCTCCATTCCAAACCTCAAAGTCCTTTGTATTTTACTTGCTGGTTATACTGGTTGTGGTATGGTCGAGATGTTCCATTGTGTTTTATTTACTGGTTATACTGGTTGGGGTATAGTCAAGTACGTAACCAGCTTTTTCCCAACCCTGCGTTCTTTTGGGAAACTCTCTCTGAGACCTAGATAAAGCCTTGCGATGATTCAGATTTATTATATTAATATAGCATTTCCTTGGGTTTTCATATAGATCTGGAATTTGTGCCTTTAGGTGGTGCCTAAAGGCTATAATACTCGATAGCATCTACAGGTATTGATGTAGAGTGCATAATGCATGAGAGGTTTCAAATCTTACTATAAATTTTATGTTGCTTTTTCACACATTATGTCTTCATGTACCAGGATGGTGAATAAAGGGAGTATGTATGTTAAAGTTTTCCTAGAAAACTCATGAAGTCACCAAAAGGAAATGTTAAATATTCAAAACCCCATAGGAAAATGAATAGCTTAACAATACTCTATGAGAGGGAGTCCATGAGACTCATCAACAAGACAGATGGCAACAAAATGGTTGCAGATTGTAACTTGTTACCTTTGAATAGATAATAAATGGACTCTCAGTTTGGTGGACGTAAACCCAAGATCAGGGTGAACCACATACAGCGCCTTGTCCTCGTGTGCTGTTGTCGTTTATTTTTGTGTTCTTGATGATTTTTATCTTAGGTGTCTTTTATGCATCTTATCTCATATGCTCTTGATGTATTGTGCTTTGATTCTTATCTGTTCTAGATGTCTTGATAAATGATTTGATTGATGCGATGACTCTAATGAATGTTTCAAATGTTAAGTAAAAATGTTTATGGAAATTTATAACAGGATCGAATTGTTGATTGAGGTCCTTTCCTGATGTTTAAGGGCTATAATACTATGGATATTGGGAATAAATACAATGGACAATGGACTTTGTTGTAATAAAAATCCCTTCTTAATGACCAACACATTACATCGATTGATATTCCATTGCATCTTGTCACTTAAAACTGTTCAACTTACACAACCCGAATGATTGCATTGTTATTGCTGAATTTACGCACCACATTCAGTATCGTATAGATATTCATTGACATTCAAGGAGGAGTTATATCATGGTTTGCAATGTTACACTCGATTGATTCTGCCATTTATGCTTGACACTATCATCTATTCAAGCACGACCCTTTGATGAAGAACAAACAAAATCCTAGTTCAAATATATTCGTTGTCATGCAAGTTATTGAAACTTATATAGGGTTTGATATTTATTATTATTTGTTACTAAATTTATGTACCACATTCATAATTGAGTAAAATAAAAATCACCCCCTTTTTAGCCCATTTACTTATTGGTATTATAGGCATGTTATATGCAGTCGCTCACGAAACCCATATGTTATCGAAATG
>LPNX010039048.1:102550-108329 GCA_001517045.1 Pseudotsuga menziesii | reverse complement strand
ATATATATATAATCCATGGTGGTGAAGAGCGGACATTTCTAGATCTGCTATTTGGCACGTTCAGGAATGAAAAGAATGTTTTAAATACATTTATATCAGTCTGTAATATTTGTTGATTCTAAAGCTAACCAACTCTCTAAACCACAAAGGTCATCTTATCGTGTTAATTTTAATAGGGACAAAAAAAATCAGACACGGTGAAAATTGACATAAAATGTTCAAATAAAAAATAGAGGACATCAAAATACCTAGTACTTGGTTCAACACCCAAAGCATAAACCATAAGATTCATGATTGTCCATTAATGGCAAAGTATTACCTAACCCAATTTCCAGTCAACTAAGCACCTTATGGTCGAATCATGATATTGCAGCAGTGTGCATACACCCTTCACTTGAATGATGTTAGGATTGCCAAGAACTAACATCATTCAAGTGAAGGATGTATGTAGACTGCTCCAGACATTATATCTCTACTCATTCGATTTCTTACAAAGTGTTGTAGCTTGCTTAGTGCTCCTCTCTATTCATCATTTACGTTCAACATCACGGTGAAATCAACAAGTCCAGGCAAATCTTCTAGTACATCGCCTTTACAGTAATGGACAAATAATGATGTTGAGTTCTTGGAGATCCTCTAGAGTGGATATTTTAACCTCTTCACTACTACTCTGTAGTGCATAAACCAGCACTTCAGAGGCATATTTCCCAGTGGTAACCTACAACAATCGGCATATTTCCCAGTGGTAACCTACAACAATCATATATATATATATATATATATATAATCCATGGTGGTGAAGAGCGGACATTTCCAGATCCTCTACTTGGCACGTTCAGGAATGAAAGAATGTTTTATATACATTTATATCAGTCTGTAATATTTGCTGATTTATTCCTTTTAGCTTGTCTTGATGATGCTTGTTTTCCCATTTTAATTTTCAACCCTAAGGTGAAAATTGGCTTAAAATCATCAAATAAAAAATTGGAGGACATCAAAAAACCTAGTACTTGCTTCAAGACCCAAACATCATTTAAGTGAAATGTCCGCTCTTCACCACCATGGATTATATATATATATGATTAGAAAGAACCAAAAGGCTCTTAAATTAGCACAAATCAAAGGCTCTTAAATTAACTATATCATGCCTTCCTCAATGATTTGATGAAACCAAGGGATGGAAAAAGGGCAAGGAAACGTCAAATATCACTCACACCAGGGAATAATTCTAAAGCTAACCAACTATATACACCACAAAGTTCATCTAAAGACATTATATCTCTACTCATTCGATTTAATACAAAGTGTTGTAGCTTTCTTAGTGCTCCTTAGGATCAATGATCAAATTTAAAGGGTGGGTCTTAATTTCAATTGGAAGGGAATTTATTCTCTGAGCCCTTCAAAGATGAAGGGAAATATAAATAATTGTACTTTAATGGACAAGTATAAATTAACCAAACCCTTTCACACAAAAAAATGTAAAAATCAAATATTGTTCTTTCAGTGCTTGTTGTGAAAGCATGCATGTATGTGATGGAGGGGCCTAAGTCAATTGAATCCTTGCAACTCATTGCATGTCTGAGTCTAACGATCCGTGGTTTAGATTGAACCATAATACCAAAAGAAGTTTATTAATGGTTGATTTCATAAAGTTATAGGTGTGAGTAGTTAAGTGCTTGTGGCTCTAAAATTTGTTGTGTTTTGTACTAGTCCATGATTCACTGAATCCATAGTCACGGGTAGGAATTTAAATTATTTAATGAAAAAAATTAATGTGTATAACCTCTATGTCGAGACAGTTTTCCATGCTGATGCTTGCCACTACCCTCTTTATTGTCTTACCAAAAGGCATGATAATCAGGAAGAAGACCTAAAATTATGGACTTCACCTTCAATGAATGCCTTACAATCATATTGGTAATAACTATTTTGGTAGTGTTGAGGATAAATGTCGTGAGAAACCACAAATGTTTGGAAGGACAGAGGGAGATAACATCACAATCATGCAACTCATCAAACTGAAGACTATTCTTGAGCCAACAATTGTTTTTTTAATTTTATTAATAACCATCGTTTCTCCATATTGTGTTCCCAATGACACCTCTCTATAGCAATGCATAAATCAATTTCTGCACAATTTGTGATCCTATCTACATGCCATTATTTGTATTTTCATGACATCAATTGTTCTTTATAGTTTTCGTGAGTCCATGATATTCATGCAAGAAATGAATTCTTGTAGAGGAGGACTTTTCAAACCTACCTTTTGGATTTCATTTTGACGAAAAAAAAGTGGACATTGGTAGCGAGGTTCACATATAAGGTAGTAGGCACAAATGTTGGAGCTCGTTTCGGGCCTAGTAGTTGCTGACACGTTGTCACACTTTATATTACAGCCCCAAGTGACTCGGGAGTCAGATTAATATCTCGATGGCTAGTGCCTCGTAGTCATTAATGATTACTGGCCATCTTCAACAACTAAGCACCGAGTGCATCACATGAGTGAGTAAGTGATTATAATTTATTATATTTACAATAATTTGAATGATGAGTTGAACTTTATAGCATAAGAGTTTCAACATCTTGAGATATTTATATGAATGGGTAATTTCAAATGTCGCTCTTCTTTTGAAATGTTGATATAAATTATACCCTTCTTTATTGGAAGGGTAAAATTCAAACTTTAAATTTTTTTTGAAGGGAAATTTTAACTTTACACTTCTGGGAAGGGCTGTGAAGGGTTCAATTTTGAACGTTGCTTAGGATGCTAAATTTCAACCTTAGGATGCCAATCTCCACTATTTTTGGACCCATAAGAGTGATGGAATATCAATTGATATTAGTGATCAAGTAACTTTTTTTTTCCAGGGGAAAATATCAGTTCCTAATTATTTCATTGAAATCAAAGGTAACTTAGTTACAACTTCAGCTATTGCTAAGCACATGGAATAGATACAGCTATGTTCATCATCAGCAGACATATGACATTTGATCAGCTTCATAAGAATACTGTACAAACCTTCAAAGGTAACACCTATAATATAGGAATCTTGACTACATCCACATCACTAACCTTCAACAGACAGAGAATTCAAGTCTAATACTGAAGTAGCTAATCCAAAGAAGCAATAAACAAGAGAGATCATTAATATGAGGGGATCATCCACCTCAATCATCCAAAGGATGTCAATAGCAACAGTACATAAAAGAATCAAGTGCTAAGGGCTAGAAAAGCTGGAAAGTGCCCTGATCAGTACATTCACCATCAGTGAATTCAGTAAACTGAAAATGGCCTGAGGCCAAGGTTAATGCTTCTTTGGATAAGCTATCAACCTTAGTATTGTGTTCTCTGAATATGTGAACTGCTTTTAGTTGGATGAAGTAAGGTTAACATGATAGAGTTGAAGTTGTTCCCTGATAGTGATCAAGTAACTAGCAAGTATTGGATGCATACACTAGAAAATATGTGGTATAAACCTCAATACATCCCTAAACTAAGACTTTCATTGAGAGAAGGTACACATACCAATAATAATAATGTTGATAGTACGTTGAGATAGGTGAGGCATGCAAGCAATGCATGTAGCGGAAGATGTAGGTACAATAATCAAAATAGTTTATTTAGTCAAACTTATTACCTTTCTTTTTTGCATTGACTTAGCCACTTTCAATTTACTAACTCTGAAATAGCTAATAAGTGTTGGCTAATAATGGGGACGACTCATGGTATTATGTTTCATGGGGTTGCAACATCGCAAACTTGTGAGGCATAATACCACGAGTCATCACCGTTGCTTGGTTGAACACTTGTTATCTTTTGTGAGATATACTTCATGTGGACAGAGTTCTTGAACTCTGTCCTCATGGAAAAAAAATTTCTAATATAAGGTTTCTATAATAAAACACCTTAAAGAAGAAATCCATAACATTTGGCAGAATTCTGGCAAACCCCTGTTGTCGCTACAATTTGGAAAACACTGGGTTAGGTTCGAGTTTCTTTCTAACCCAGGGCTTTTATAATGATCTTCAATGATCTTCTCTAAACCTCCCTTAAGCATCGCATTAGGGTAGATTCGGCTTAATATCTTATTTGGGAACTGGTTGCAAAGATAAATCACATAAAAACAATCAAACCAATTTGAATGCGAACCAAAATGTGATGGGTTTGTCCACTGATTGTAACGCTAAGACTGGCCAGACTTTAGAATCCATATCAGCCAATATGGGTCAAATGTGGGTTAGCTGAAACTTTCAAAATGGGTCTGTCATTAGCTGATCAATGTAAATGCATGCACAGTGAAGAAAACCCATGTTTGAAAGTTGATAAGGATGGATTGAATTCGGTGAAGAAGCAGGCAGTCTAGACAGTGACCAAGTTGGGTTGTTGGTTATGAAAGAACCCATTCTCCTATTATATTACCTCATCCAAAGAATCTGAATTAGATGGTCCATATTGTTGAGATTCTGATGAGGAATATTGTGTAGGAAATCCCTTGTTTGATGATGAGATGGAAAATGCATGCATTTATCCATTCCATGAAGAGTTGGATGTTATATTTCAAATCAATAATCATAGTTTTGGGGGCCCCATATATTATTCATCTAGTGAAGCATCTAATGAGGAACCTATAGAGCAACCAAGAATCCACTCTACAGGATCTCCAGGAACTAAGATCATTATATCTATACTCATTCGATTTCCTACAAAGTGTTGTAGCTTGCTTAATGCTCCTCTGTGTTTGTCATTTAGGTTCAACTTAACAGTGAAATCAACAAGTAAAGGCAAATGTTTCTAGCACATCTCCTTGGCCTATTATATTCCAATCATTAGCATATTCAATGGATATCCCTCATGTTGGTAATCCATGTGTTTCCCCTGTCCAGTGGACAACCCCCCTGTTGTATATGCTATCCATTCTATTTGATGTATAGCTCGGATACATATAGACATGGATGATCTAAATGACACGAAGAAAAATCCAATCATCCATAAACCAAGTTAGATCAATTTTGGAAACTGAGTGGTTAATCAAGTTCATTCCAACATTGAAAAACCCTTTATAATCATATAGGGGTGGGGCATTCATCTCATTCAAGTCATATTTCTAATTGTTGTAACAAAATCTTGGCATGTAATAAAGAGTGGGAACTATTTCTGAAGGTAAACCACTACTCTATTCGAGTCGAGTATTCACATAGAACTACTCCCTACTCCCTTGCAGCTCCGATGATGGGTGGGCTATGGTGAGCCAAGAGATAATGTTGCCCCTAGCTCTCATATATCCTAATGTAATGTGGCAATCTAGGGCATCTAAAAATTCAGTTTGGAATACACAACAAACATCACAGAGACGTTATGAGACTTTGCTGCTGATCTATGGCTTGGAGCCGGATATTCGCTCTTTTTTTTGGACAGTATTGATTTCTATGTTTGTGAACTATTGGATATGACAGTTGGATGATATTTCTGTTACTATTCTGCTGACTGTATGGGTTGTTTTAGCTTGCCGTTCTCATGGAACGAACTTGGTACCATGAAATTGTTCTTTGTTTCTATTTTTGTGTATAGATGGAGTGATTTATCATCCAATGAATGGGTTTGGGCAGTGTTTATAGAATTTTGTTTTGTACGGGTTATGAACTATGGTTACAAATATGCATTGCATATCTACAAAATGTAATTTTGTCTCTCTACAGATGAAATAAAATTATGCTTTTTTTCTTTGGAAAAAAAAGCAAACATCACAGCACTATATGAGCCATACCTTTCAATGAAATT